>CM076575.1:275346770-275529976 GCA_034641835.2 Pinus albicaulis | reverse complement strand
CACTGAGCGGAAAACATCCGCGAAACACTTCGCACGCCAAACTCCTCTAGTAACCTCCACTAGAAACGGATGTATGGGGTATTTTTCTGTGGGGTTCCTCAAAAACATCTGCTAGAGGGTCTTTTCCTTGTAGTGGAGGGTCTTCTCTTCATTGAAGGAGGAGGATCAATAGGGTCCATCGGTCCTTCAACATTGGGCATCGTCTCATCCTTCGGTTCTTCTTGATTTCCAGACCTTACTTCATGATCTTCCTTAGAGCTCGGAAGATTGATTACTTTATTGAGGGAAGCATCTTTGTCAAAGGTAACATCGTGACATATCTCTACTTCTCTTTGACCAGGAACATAGACTCTATAAGCCTTCGAAGTTTCACTGTAGCCCACAAACATTCCCTTCTTCCTAGAAGCATCCATCTTGCTCCTTTTCTCTTTCGGTACATGAAAATAAACGAGCAACGAAAACTCTAAAAATGAGAGACGTCAGGTTTCTTACCAGAGAAAACCTCTTTGGGAGTTTTGGAGTCCAGAGCGGAATGCGGGCATCGGTTTTGTATGTACGCAATAGTGTTCACAGCTTCTCCCCACATAAACTTTAGAAGATCTTGGTCACATAGCATGGCACGGGCAGCTTCCACAATGGTCCCATTCTTTCTTTCAGCCATGCCATTTTGCTCAAGAGTAATATGGTTGTGGTCTCCCTCTTGATGCCAGCTTCTCTGCAAAAGGTATTGAACTCGTTCATCTCATATTCAGTGCCATTATCGGTCCTCAAAATCTTGATCTTCTTTCCTGTTTGATTTTCCACCAAGGCTTTGAAAGTACGAAACCACATGAAAGCCTCATCCTTCTTCTTCAAGAAGTATATCTAGGTTTTGCGAGAGAAGTCATCTATGAACGTCATATAATAAGAACATCCTCCCAAGGATGTCACGGGCAGCATACCAGACAAATCAGAATGTATCAATTGCAAGACATCAGATTGTTGAATTCTTAGTTAAACTGAGAGGGGGGGGGGGTGAATCAGTTTAACACATACATGAGCTTTTTAAATTTTTCATCAGCTAATTTACAACTTACTTTTAAATCAACCTTAGTATATGAACAGTCTTAATATGTTGCAGCAAGTATTAAATTAACGTGACTTCAAACTTATTATGAGAGCAGCAAACATTAAGCAGATTTGGTAAATCATCTCAGCACACTGGCAACACAGATAGAGACAGTAGATTTAAGTGGAAACCCATAACGGGAGAAAACCACATCTTATTATTGTTGTGATGCAAAGGCAAGCTCCAAATCCCTCTCACCACTGTTTTTCTGCAGGCACCAACTTACAGGAGGCTCCAACCTCAATTCTGCAAGCTACAACTTGCAAGGAAGCACCAACTCCCTTCAATTTTCTGTAGGCACCAACCTACAGGAGGCTCCAACCTCAGTCAGCTACTACTGACAGCTATCAAGTTTCAACTTTATAGGGAAGCTCCAACTTCCTCAATTTACCAAAAGAATTGCTTGCTAATTTACCTCAGATATCAGCTCTGTTCTGTAGCATCTCTTTCTGCTCCTCTCTTCCTAATCTTCTCTGCCTCAATTTTCCAAACTCTTTATTCTCTCTTCTCACTCTCTCTCACTCCTCTATGCATATTAAGGTGATATTACTTATAGAGATTTTCTTATGATTGTCTTTATTCCTCAGGGAATTTTGAAATAGATGGTCATACCCCTTAGTCTTCTGCCTTCTCATTTTTTTTCCCTTACTCAAAAATATAACTGTAGGTACCAATTTAACATTACAGTGTGATATTTGTTCTCTTACGAAGACTTGCCAATGCATCACAACAATATAAATTAAAATCATTTACATTCAATTACAATGAAAACTCCAGCTCACTCATTCAGCCTCTTGGCTCGCTGCACATTTGTCTTTTCTTTGACTGTGTCTTTGTCCCTTTCGGTTCTATTTGTTTCCTTGTTCACTGTCACAAGGTAATGGCCATATACCATACATATGTAACTGTGATTGTGTGTCTGCTGTATATATATAACTGCTGATCTGGAAATCTAATTAAATACCCAAAATAAAATTAAAGTCTGGCGCATATAAAAATGTCTCTCCATTTGCTTTCCCAGTGCTGGCAATTTGAATAAGTGTATACGGTAGCTTATCTTTTGACATCTTTGATTTACAATCAATCCCTAGTTCACACTCTTCATATACGGAAAATTTACCTGTTTCAAATCTATGGTTAAACCATAGTCCAACCCACTTCATAAGCCATCAAATGAATATTTCAACTTTGGATTACAACTCAATACATCATAAGCCCAAAGCTTATCCTTTGCATATAACAATAACATGCTCAGCAAACAGTTTCATTTATACAAGGTCCGGCTTGCGTTTAAAACTTGAAGTATAACTCATTTTTCCGCATATGTTAACCTATGTCGAGACTTTATATTGCCCCAAATATCATATCTGACCCACGGCACTTTAATTTTATTTATCAATTTCAACTTTGATTTAACCAACGCTTTATCAATCCCAACTTTGGTTAAAACGCAGACTTCAATATATATATAAGAATTTGGGGCCCACTTTCTGAACTCTTTCTATTCCCTGATGTAATGAGCCTCCTCCAATGAATTCTGATTACTATTACATCCTTTGTAATTTTCCTGATGTGATGGCATACCTTTAAGCCGGACTTCAAACACACATGAGTCACCGTGTATAATGAATCGGGTCCGGAACTCAATCGCAATCGGAACTTTTGTTAACAAGTTCCGATGCTCTGCTCCTTCTCTGATGTGATGCAACATTTTTTACCGGAACTCAACCATATATCAATCATGGTTTATAAAGGTCTGGACTTCAATCGCAATCGCAACCTTATTTTTACATGTTCTGCAGTCAATTTTTCTCCGATGTGATTGACCACTATTCATTTAAATGTGCCGATGCGATTGGACCGGAACTTAAATCTATAAGATCATAATTTATAGACCCATCGGGTCCAGGCTTCAATCGCAATCGCAACTTCCATTGAGATGTTCCAATGCTCTGCTTTAACTCGGATGCAATTGATGAGGGTCCCACCGTATACAACTTTGTTTGAATTAAGGCCGAACAATAGGGTGCCTTTCATATATGTATATAGTATGATTCGTTCCTTTGAATATGAAGCACAACATATAATGTATATGTATACATATATATGCTTTGGACCCTTGTGTATGTAATGCACTGCGCGTATATATAGGTTTTCCGCTTCTGCCTTTATTGTATCCTCCAGCTGTGGTAATGATTCTCGGAATTTACTGTTCATGTATCCTCCAGCCTGGGTAACGATTCTCGGAATTTTCTGTAGAGGGGTCCCACCTTATGGTACTTCGTATATAGTGCTTTGCGCATATATATATATACTTTTCCGCTTCAGACTTTAGTGTATCTATCAGCTGGGGTAGAGATTCTCGGAATAACGGCTCTGCCTCTGCCTCTGCCTTTGCCTTTCTGCTTCTACCTTCACTTCTTCTGCCTCTGCCTTCGCTGTACCTCTGCTGCTCGACCTCTGCCTCAACTGCTCTCTATAAATATTACCTACTGTCTTTTGTTGTTGTTCTTTGCCTGTCTCTGCATCTTCTGCCTTCTTTGCCATGAATGACAATATTTCCAGCAGTCTCCCCCTTTGGCATTGATGGCAATACACTTTCTCTGTGGCAATACACTTTCTCTGTTTTCCTGCTCTTCCTCCCCCTTTGACATCAATGGAAAGGGGTTGAACATCTTGTAGTGTAGATTTTTTCCTTTAATCCTTTGATCCCGAGGACCTATTTCATGCTTCCTTTGCTGGCTGATCTCCCCCTCGAATGATACTTTCGTTTATGTTCTCCCCCTAAAACTGTGCTTTCTCTTCATATCAGAGAGTAGCATCTACAGATACTACCCCTAGTCTATTTCTCAAATATTCAAATGGTTCTCTAGCAAGTGGTTTGGTAAATATATCTGTTGTCTGTTCTTTTTTTGGTACATACTCCAATTTTACTATCTTCTGAGCCACTTGTTCTTGGAGAAAATGATACTTGATTGGGATATGTTTAGTTTTTGAGCGAAGCACAGGATTTTTAGATATACTTATAGCACTTTTATTATCACATTTGATTGAGATAGGTTCATCAATGCTTACCTTCATGTATTGGAGGGTTTTCTTCATCCACATGACTTGTGTACAACATGTTGCTGCTACTATATATTCTGCCTCTGTTGTAGACAGAAAGATAGATGTTTGTTTCTTTCTTAACCATGCCACCAGACTTTCTCCTAAATAGAAAGCACCTCCACTTGTGCTTTTCCTGTCATCCACACAGCTGGCCCAATATACATCTGTGTATGCTTTCAAGGTGAAGCTTTTGCCTTTAGGATACCAAAGTCCATATTGTGTCGTTCCTTGTAGATATCTAAATATTCTTTTGAATGCCAGAAGATGGTTTTGTTTAGGTCCTTCTTGATATCTAGCCACTAGACCTACTGCTAGCATGATGTCTGGTCTTGATGCTGTCAGATACAACAGACTTCCTATCATGGATCTATAGAGTTTTTGATCTATATTAGCAGATCCATCATCAGCACACAACTTGCATCCCGTGATCATGGGAGTTGACACAGGTTTTTAGTCCTCCATTTTGAACTTTTTCAACATTTCTTTTAAGTATTTTTCCTGTGAGATGAATGTGCCTGTGTTCTTTTGCTGAAGTTGAATTCATAAGTAGAAACTGAGTTCTCCAATCATGGACATCTCAAACTCAGATTTCATCTCCTCAGCAAACCCTTTTGCTAGTTCATCTCTATTGCTTCCAAACATAATGTCATCAACATATACTACAACAATTAGGAGTTCATTTTCATGGGCTTTTATGTATAGATTGTTGTCTACTCCACCTCTCTTAAAGCCTTGTTTTTGCAAATATTTATCCAGTCTTGAGTACCAAGCACGAGGAGCCTGTTTCAGTCCATATAGAGCCTTCTTCAGTCTGCACACATAGTCTTCTTTGTCTGTTAAAGAGAAACCTTCCGGTTGTTCCATGTAGACTTATTCTTCTAGGTCTCCATTTAGAAAAGCAGATTTTACATCCATTTGATATACCTTGAAGTCTTGGTAGCATGCGAAGGCCAGAAACATTCGGATGGCTTCCATTCTGGTTACAGGGGAAAATGTTTCATTGTAATCAAGTCCTTCGATTTGTGAATATCCTTTACAGACAAGTCTGGCTTTATTCCTGATTACCTGCCCTTCCTCATTCATTTTATTTTTGAATACCCATTTTGAGCCTATGACATTTTTCCCAGTGGGTCTGGGAACTAGTTCCCAGGTATTTTTTTTCTCAATTTGGTCTAATTCTTCATTCATAGCATTCACCCAATACTTGTCCTTGTTGGCTTTTTCAAATCTCTTTGGCTCTATTTGTGATAACATGGCTATGTATACCTCTTCTGTCTGTTCAATTAGCTGCCTTCTTGTCTGGACCCCTACTTTCTTGTCTCCTATGATCTGATCTTCAAGATGATTCTTCTGAGTGTATCTTGAGGGGGCTTTCGAGCTCAGCTCTACATATTCTGAAGTTTTTATTGTTTCATCATCATTTTGGTTTTCTTCTTCATGGTTTTCTGATGGACTGCAGTAGTCTGTATCTCTTATATTGTTTCAAAGTTCTTCATCAAATCTCACATCAATACTTTCTACTATTTTTCGAAGAGTCTTGTTGTAGCACCTGTACCCTTTACTTTTGGAAGCATATCCTAGAAAAATACCTTCATCTGCTCTTGCATCAAATTTCCCAAGATTTTCATCATTATTCTTTATGTAACACTTGCTTCCAAAGATTCTAAAATGTTTGATTGAAGCTGGTTTCCCATGCCATAGTTCATAGGGAGTCTTGTCACTTCTTGGCCATAAGTGAGATTTATTAAGGATATGCACCACTGTGTGTACTTCTTCTGCCCAGAAGGTTTGAGGAATATTACTTTCTTGCATCATGGCTCTGGCAATTTGTTGTACGGATCTGTTTTGTCTCTCTGCTACTCCATTCTGCTGAGGTGTCCCTGCAATAGTAAATTATTTCTTTATGCCATGTTCATTGCATAGGTCTGCAAAGTCATAATCAGTGAATTCACCTCCTCTGTCTGATCTGATGCATTTTAGCTTGCATCCTGTCTGATTTTCTGCTAAAGCTTTGAATATTTTGAATTTTTCCAGGGCTTCCGATTGATTCTTGAGAAATGCAACCCATGTCATTCTGGAGAAATCATCTATTATCAGCATGAAGTAAGATTCTCCACTTGGTGTTTTAGTTCTTGCAGGTCCGCACAGATCCATGTGCACAAGTTGTAGTGGTATTCTTGTTGATAATTCATCTTTGGCCTTAAAGGATGTGCGGGTCTGTTTGCCTAATTGACATGATTTTCATATGGTATTAGAAGGCCTCTTTATTTCTGGCATGTCTCTGACAGCTTTCTTCTTGTTTAGTCTAATGATGTGATCGAAGCTGAGATGTCCCAATCCATGGCACTCCTCAAGTTTGCTAAGATGACATGCTTCGTCTTCCTCTTTCACAATGTAAACATTACTCTCTGTTTGAACTCCTTTGAGTAGAGTCTTACCTATGGTGCTTGATCTGACTTCACAATATTGTGCCCTAAAAAGGACTTCACAGCCTTTATCACACATTTGACTGACACTCAACAAATTTGCTTTCAACCCATCTACAAATAATACATCTTGGGCCTTTCCTTTGCCATTTTCTAGGCTGACTGAGCCTTTTCCTTTTATTTTTCCTGATTTCTCATTGCCAAAGGTAACATTGCCAGATTGCTTTTCATCAAGAGTTATAAACTTGCTTCTATCTCCAGTCATGTGTTTTGAGCAGCCACTATCCAAATACCACTAGCTTTTCAGGTTTTGAGAAATTAGAGCCAAGTCACATTTATTCACCTTCTTTATCCACTGGAGGCACCCTTTTGTTTGGTATATTTTGTGAGGTGATGAACTACATCTTCTGAGAGGACATTTGGAAGGCATATGTCCAACTTGATTGCATACACCGCATTTGGTCATAATTTTTGCAAAATTGTGAGTATGAACAAAATTTATTTGATTCATAAACCTCCTTGAGGTGTTGAGCATCAATATTTGTCCATAATTTCTACACTCAATGATTTTATGGCAAAATTTCTTACAATAAAAACAGTAACCATAGAAACTATTTGCATACCTGATGTAAGGTTGTCTTTTCCATTTGTTTGCATGAGGTAGTCTCTTCACTGTTTGCATCTTTTGCTGGTTTGAATTACTCCTCCTTGTATGACAATATGCAGCAATGTGTCCCAGCTTGTGGTAGACATAACAGGTGGCATTCTTCATAGGATGGAAGACTCTCCTTTGATGGTTTCCAAATTTGACATACTGAGGGGTCTTAGTATTTATTACATTCTTTGCTACTAGTGGTTTCTTCTGATCTCTGACTTCCTCATTATAGGTTTCTTCTTTTGTAGGAATTTTTTGAGCTGCTTCATCATTCTTCTTTGCTTTTACAAAAATAATCTCTATGTTTTCCTTTTCTTTGCTTTTACTTGATTCTCCTTCATAGCCTATTCCAGTTTTTATCATAGGAGATCTTTGAGCATCCAGAATTTTGTTCAACTTACTAGAGCTTGTTGTTTGAGAGGAATTTGTAGACACTTTCCTCTAAGCATTTTCTAATTTCTTCCTCAGAGATACAACTTCTTCTTCCAACTTCCCTTGTTCTTGAGTTTTATCCTTGATTTGCTGAAGTAACATGTCTTCTATCTTCTTGGCTTATTCAAGCTCTACCTTTAGCTGCATGAGGACTTCTGGATTTTGTTCTTCTCTTACATACTTGAGGAGAATGTCCTTTTGTTTTCTGCACTTCAGTTTGAGTCTGTCAATCTCCACCAGAGCAATTCTTAGCTCCCCCTCAAGGTCGACTTCACCTTCTTCTTCTTCATCTTCCAACAGGAGTCCTTCAATTTCTTCTATGGCCATCAATAAAAATTCAGAGGTTCCTTCTTCACTTGAGGGTTCATCTGGATCTTCAGATGTATTGCTGTCTTGTTGAGCATAGAAGGATTTTATGTTGAACTTCTTTCCTTTCTACCAGTTCTTTGATGTGTTTTTCTCTGACTCTTGAGCCTGATTCCTTACTTTCTTGTGAGGACACTTAGCAGCATAGTGTCCAACTCTTCCACAATTAAAGAATTTGAAAGGAATTTTACCTTTGTATTTACCTGAGCCTCTATCCAATTTGTTGACAAATTTTGCCTCTTCTTCATCCGAGCAAGAGCATATGTCTCCCTCTTCTTCTTTCTTCTTTTCTGTTTTAAAGGCTGCCTCCCTCGTACTTGGCTTCTTCTGTGGGAGCCTCATCTCATATGCCGTTATATTTCCAAGTAGCTGGTTCATGGTCAAGGTCTCCCAATCAGTTGTTTCTTCTATTGCAGACACCTTGGGATTAAACCTGGATGGAAAAGATCTTAGAATATTTTGAAAAATTATACTTTCTGGCATGGTTTCTCCAAGAGATTTCATATTGTTAACAATTTCTGCAACTTTTAGGAAGAAACTGGTAATGTCTTCATCATCATTCATTTTTAAGTTCTCAAACTGGGCTCTGTAGACTTGAAGTTTGGCAGTCTTTACTTTCTTGTTTCCCTCATGGATGTTCTCCAGAGTATCCCACATTTCTTTGGCAGTGTCTTTGTGCATTACTTTGATAAAATTTGCTTCACACAATCCATTCAAGATGGCATTCATGGCTTTTGCGTTAGCTACAAAATCTTGTTTGGTTTCTTTCTCTGAGTCAATTGCCTTTGGGGCATATCCTAATTCCACAGCAGCCTAGACTTCTATTCATAGAGACATTATGTATATCCTCATTCTGATTTTCCAGAAAGCATAATTTTCACCAGTGAAAAAAGGGGCTTCATTGGTTGAGCATCCTTCTTTACTAGCCATCTTGGGAACCTAGGATCTCCTTTCAGTTGTTAGATTGGTACAAAGGAACCTGCTCTGATACCAAATTTTGAATTCTTAGTTAAGCTGAGAGAGGGGGGGGGTGAATCAGTTTAACACATACATGAGCTTTTTAAATTTTTCATCAGCTAATTTATATCTGACTTTTATAATCAACCTTAGTATATGAACAGTCTTAATATGTTGCAGCAAGTATTAAATTAACATGACTTCAAACTTATTTTGAGAGCAGAAAACATTAAGCAGATTTGGTAAATCATCTCAGCAAACTGGAAACACAGATAGAGACAACAGATTTAAGTGGAAACCCATAAAGGGAGAAAACCACATCTTATTATTTTTGTGATGCAAAGGCAATCTCCAACTCCCTCTCACCACTATTTTTCTGCAGGCACCAACCTATAGGAGGCTCTAACCTCAATTCTACAAGCTACAACTTGCAAGGAAGCACCAACTCCCTTCAATTTTCTACAGGCACCAACCTACAGGAGGCTCCAAGCTCAGTCAGCTACTACTGACAACTTTCAAGTTTCAACTTGATAGGCAAGCTCCAACTTCCTCAATTTACCAAAAGAATTGCTTGTTGATTTACCTCAGATATCAGCTCTGTTCTGTAGCATCTCTTTCTGCTCCTCTCTTCCTAATCTTCTCTGCCTCAATTTTCCAAACTCTGCATTCTCTCTTCTCACTCTCTCTCACTCCTCTATGCATATTAAGGTGATATTACTTATAGATATTTTCTTATGACTGTATGTATTCCTCAAGGAATTTTGAAATAAATGGTCATACCCCTTAGTCTTCTGCCTTCTCATTTTTTTTCCCTTACTCAAAAATATAACTGTAGGTACCAATTTAACATTACAGTGGGATATTTGTTCTCTTCCGGAGACTTTCCAATGCATCACAACAATATAAATTAAAATCATTTACATTCAATTACAATGAAAACTCCAGCTCACTCATTCAACCTCTTGGCTCGCTGCGCATTTTTCTTTTCTTTAACCGTGTCTTTGTCCCTTTCAGCTCTGTTTGTTTCTTGTTCACTGTTGTAGGGTAACGGCCATATGCCATACATATGTAACTGTGATTGTGTGTCTGCTGTATATATATAACTACTGATCTGGAAATCTAATTAAATACCCCAAATAAAATCAAAGTCTGGCGCATATAAAAATGTCTCTCCATTTTCTTTCCCTGCACTGGCAATTTGAATAAGTGTATGCGGTAGCCTATCTTTTGACATCTTTGATTTACAATCAATCCCCAGTTCACACTCTTCATATACGAAAACTTTACTTGTTTCAAATCTATGGTTAAACCATAGTCCAACCCACTTCATAAGCCATCAAATGAATATTTCAACTTTGGATTAAAACTCAATATATCATAAGCCCAAATCTTATCCTTTGCATATAACAGTAATATGCTCAGCAAACAGTTTCATTTATAAAAGGTTCGTCTTGCGTTTAGAACTTGAAGTATAACTCATTTTTCCACATATGTTAACCTATGTCGAGACTTTATATTGCGCCAAATATCATATCTAACGCACGACACTTTAATTTTATTTATCAATTTCGACTTTGATTTAACCAACACTTTATCAACCCAACTTTGGTTAAAACACAGACTTCAATATCTATATAAGAATTTGGGCCCCACTTGCCGAACTCTTTCTATTCCCCGATGCGATGAGCCTCCTCCAATGAATTCCGATTGCTATTACATCCTTTGTAATTTTCCTGATGCGATGGCATACCTTTAAGCCGAGCTTCAAACACACATGAGTCACCGTGCATAACGAATCGGGTCCGGAACTCAATCGCAATCGGAAATTTTGTTAACAAGTTACGATGCTCTGCTCCTTCTCTGATGCGATGTAACACTGTTTATCGGAACTCAAACATATATCAATCATGGTTTATAAACCCATCGTGTCCAGACTTCAATCGCAATCACAACCTTTTGTTTACATGTTCCGTTGTCAACTTTTCTCCGATGCGATTGACCACTGTTCATTTAAATGTGCCGATGCGATTGGACCAGAACTTAAATCTATAAGATCATGATTTATAGACCCATTGGGTCTGGGCTTCAATCGCAATCGCAACTTCCATTTAGATGTTCTGATGCTCCGCTTTAACTCCGATGTGATTGATGAGGGTCCCACCGTATACGACTTTGTTTGTATTAAGGCCGAACAATAGGGCGCCTTTCATATATGTATATAGTATGATTCGTTCCTTTGAATATGAAGTGCAACATATAATGTATATGTGTACATATATATGCTTTGGACCCTTGTGTATGTAATGCATTGCGCGTATATATAGGTTTTCCGCTTCCACCTTTATTGTATCTCCGCCAGGTAATGTGGTCTGTGACTGGCCGTTCAGGTATCCTCCACTGGTAACGATTCTCAAATTCTTCCGTAGAGGGGTCCCACCTTATGGTACTATACAGTATTTATGCATATATATATATATATATATATATATATATATGTATATATACTTTTCCGCTTCAGACTTTAGTGTATCTATCAGCTGGGGTAGAGATTCTCGGAATAACGCCTCTGCCTCTACCTCTGCCTTTGCCTTTATGCTTCTGCCATCGCTGCTTCTGCCTCTGCCTTCACTGTACCTCTGCTGCTCGACCTCTGCCTCAACTGCTCTCTGTAAATATTACCTGCTGTCTTTTGCTACTGTTCTTTTCCTGTCTCTGAATCTGCTGCCTTCTTTGCCATCAATGACAATATTTCCAACAGGGTGTTTCATCTCACCAATTGGAGAGTGAATTTCTAGGTGTTGGGGATCTTTCCTTCACTTTGGAGATCTTTTGGAGGAGATAATTTTATTGTTTATATCATATCAGATCCACTTTCCAGATCTGAATATTTACATTGATCTATAGTCTTAGATCTCAGATCTACATATTGTACTTGGTATTTTGCTAAAAACCCCAAGGGAGATTGATGGAGGAGCTTGTATAGTGTATGGATCTGCTATAGATCTAAATTTTTGTCCACATACTTTCTTTAGATCTGATGTGTAATTTACAGCTGCTACAGAGTCAATAAATAACACTGTAAGGTTTTTTCTGCCTTAATATATGGTTGCAACACCTCATTTTGAAGTATTTCTGTCATTGGAGACTTGTATTTTCCTGTCATTCATCATATGGGCCACTTTTAACATGTATTTTTCTGCTGTAATGACAAATGGAAGGTCTCCATATTGGCCTCCTGCTTTATAAAAGATGAACTGTGTTATTTTTATATCTTTCTGCATTCTATTGTTGCATTCCCCATTGGGGAATATTACAGCAGTATCGGAGCATCATCTTGGCATGGCCTATGCTTTCTAAAGAGCCAATATGTCTTCTAAAGGAGGAGAACCTCTCACTGATAGAGGGAGGAGATATCAAGAAAGAAGGCACAGAAGATTTTGTTGGGTGTGGAGCCTAATTATCTTGTTTATTTTGTATCACAGCATTGGACCCCTGTACCTTAATGGGGCGGCAACACCGCCCGTAATTAAACGCTGCCTGGGGGGTCCAGGGGGGGGCGGCTACAACTTTATGGAGCCCCCCCCCTCGTGGGGGGTTTCGGGGGCAACATCCTCGAAGCTAAGAATAGATGTAAAATTGCCTTGTAAAAGTATAGTAATGTCTAGTCAATCTGGGCCATTAATTAGGCGGATGATCTGACGGTAGAAGTTATGTTTAGTTTAGGGTTTTTTTCCCTAGAAGGAAACCTCTTGCTTTTATGAGGATATTGTATTGCGGCTGTGGATTGTATGTGTATTCTCGGAGTGAGAAAAAAATAGGGAGACTGTGAGAGAGAACACAGGATATTATAGTGGATCTGCTATAGGTTGTGTCTCTTCATTTCACTGGATAATAGAAAGGAAGGACTGGCTATTCGGGGTGGACATAGCCCAAACTGGGTGAACCACGTATATCTATGTCTCTCTGGTTTTATGTGTTTTGTGTGCTTGTGTTTTCCGCATGTTTTATGTGTTGCATTTCTCTGTAATATTTAATTTTCTAACAACTAGTATCAGAGCCCAAGGTCTATTTGGCGGATAAACTCGCAGGAAAGAAGGGTTCCTGGTTCGAGTGGTAGAAATGGCGGAAGATGGTAAGTTTAGGGTCGAGAAATTTAATGGAAAAAACTTCCCACTGTGGAAGATGCATATGGAAGATTATTTGTATATGAAAGATCTATACCTACCATTGAGGGGAAAAACAAAGAAGCCGACGACTATGACAGATCTAGTCATGGCCATTAGTAACTCTGTCTCTAGATCTAGTACTTTAAAGTTTGATGATGTTGTCGGTGCTATCCTTAGCGAGGAAATGCGACGAAAAAGCTCTGGTGAGACATCGGGTAATTCTTTGAGTGCAGATTCTAGGGGAAGAAGAATGGAAAGAGGAAAGAGCTCAGGATATCACAGTAAATGAAGGAAAGGCAGATCCAAGTCCAAATCGGGGATAGTGTGCTGGAAATGCAGAAATAAAGGACACCTAAAGAAAGACTGTAGATCTCGGAAGGGAAAAGAAGGAGATGAACAACAAGAAAAAAATCATGAAGCAAATGTGACAGGTGATGTGTTACAAGATGCTTTAATTCTTTATTTTGAAAATGTTACTGATTCTTGGGTAGTAGATTCAAGGGCCTCATTCCATGCCACACCAGATAAGAAACATTTTCAAGACTATGTTCAAGGAGATTTTGGACAAGTTCGTTTGGGTGATGATAAACCCTGTAAAATTGTTGGAATGGGTAAAGTTCTTGTAAAATAGTAGAATGGAAACCAATGGCTATTAAAGGAGGCAAGGCATGTTCCAGATCTGAAGAAAAATTTGATTTCAATAGGGAAATTAGGTAGTGAAGGTTGTGTGACAACTCTCACAGATAAAACTTGGAAGGTCACCAAAGGAGCCCAAGTAATAGAAAAAGGCGAAAAGGTTGGTACATTGTATTTATGCAATGGTATTTCTAACTCTATTAATGCTTTAAATTCCAAAGGAGCAGATGCAGCATTATGGCATCATAGGCTCGGACACATGAGTGAGAAGGGGATGAAGATTCTTCACTCAAGAAATTTGTTGTCGGGTTTGAAGAATGTTGATTTGGATTTCTGTGAGGACTACATTTATGGAAAACAGAAGAGAGTCAGATTTCTCAGAGTTAGTAAAGAAAAGAAGAGCAAAAAATTAGAGCTTGTGCATACAGATGTATGGGGACCTGCTTAGGTATCATCTCTTAGTGGCTCTCGTTATTATGTTACTTTTATTGATGATGCAAATAGAAAAACATGGATTTATTCGATTCAGAATAAATCTGATGTATTTGATACTTTCAAGAAATGGAAAGCTTTGGTTGAGATTGAGACAGGAAAGAAGTTTAAGTGTCTCAGATCAGACAATGGAGGTGAATATTGCAGCAAAGAGTTTGATAGGTACTATTCAGAGCATGGAATTCGTAGAGAGAAGACAATTCCAAGAACACCACAAGAAAATGGTGTGTCAGAAAGAATGAATAGAACAATCATGGAGCGTGCAAGGTGCATGAGATTGCATGCATGATTTCCTTTACAATTTTGGGCAGATGTTGTAGATATTGTTGTTTATCTAATAAACAGAAGGCCTTCAAGTTCCTTGGATGGTGGTATTCCAGAGGAAGCATGGACAGGTAAAAATGTAAACTACTCCTTTTTAAAGCCTTTTGGCTGTGAGGCCTTTGTCCATATTAATAAAGAAAATAGAACAAAGCTTGAGGAAAAATTAAAGAAATGTACCTTTATTGGATATGGTGTTAATGATTTTGGTTATCACTTATATGATTATGAAAATCACAAAATCATTAGGAGCAAAGATGTAATATTCAATGAAAAGGTCTTGTATAAGAATCAGTTGCAAGAAAAGAAACAGGAAAAAGAAAACAAAGAATACACAATTCTTGATGAGATCACAGAAAAAGAAAAGGTGCCTAAAAATAATAATAATCAACAGCTACAACAACAGCAACCACCACAACAGCAACAGGCACCTCAAACACCTGAAAGTGGTGTTAGAATATATACCAGGATAAGTAGACCCCCTGAACGATACTCTCATTCATTATATTATTTATTGTTGACTGATTCTGGTGAACCTGAATGTTATGAAGAAGCAATGCAGGTTGAAATCAGGAAGAAGTGGGAGCTAGTCATGGAAGAAGAGATGGAATCCTTAATGCATAACCAGACTTGGGACTTAGTTAGGTTGCCTACAGGTAAAACTACATTGTAGAATAAATGGGTTTACAGGCTGAAGGAAGAAGATGGAGGCAAACAAAGGTACAAAGCTAGACTTGTGGTGAAGGGGTTTGCACAAAAGAAAGGTATTGATTTTGATAAAATATTTTCTCATGTTGTTCAGATGACTTCAATCAGAACTATTTTAAGTCTTGTAGCAGTGGAAGATTTACATCTTGAACAGTTAGATGTAAAGACATCATTTCTCCATGGAGATTTGGAGGAAGAGATCTATATGGAGCAACCAGAAGGATATGAGGTCAAAGGGAAAGAAAAATTAGTGTGCAGGCTAAAGAAGAGCTTGTAAGGCTTAAAACATGCTCCAAGGCAGTGGTATCTAAAATTTGACAATTTTATGTCTAAACAAGGTTATACTAGATGTCACTCTAATCATTGTGTTTATCTGAAAAGGCAAAATGATGGCAGCTATATTGTATTGTTATTTTATGTAGATGACATGCTTGTTGCAGGGTCTAACATGCAGGAAATAAATGTGCTCAAAATAAAATTGGAAAATTCATTTGCAATGAAGGATTTGGGAGCTGAAAAAAAAATCCTTGATATGAGAATAACTTGAGATAGGAAAAATCGCAAATTAACACTGTCTCATAATGAGTACATACAAAAGGTGTTGAAAAGATTTAATATGCAGAATGCAAAACTAGTTAGTACACCTTTTTCTAGCCATTTAAAACTTAGTAAGGAGATGTGCCCCAAGACCCAAGAAGAAATGGATTATATGTCTAAAGTTCCATATGCATCAGCAGTTGGAAGCTTAATGTATGCAATGGTTTGCACAAGGCCTGAAATTGCACATGCAGTGGGAGTTGTAAGCAGGTAGATGAAAAATCTAGGAAAAGAACATTGGATGGCAGTAAAATGGATTCTGAGATATTTGAGAGGTACCACAAATCAAGCGTTATGCTTTGGTGGTTCAAACATTGCTCTACAAGGATATGTTGATGCAGATATCGCAAGTGACAGAGATAACAGGAGGAGCACTACAGGGTATGTATTTACTGTAGGTGGAAAAGCTGTTAGTTGGGTTTCAAAAATCCAAAGTGTTGTTGCACTTTCAAGAACAGAAGCAGAGTATGTTGCTGCTACAGAGGCTAGTAAAGAAATGATTTGGTTACAAAGGTTTATGGATGAATTGGGTAAGAAGAATGATATGGGCACGTTAAACAGTGATAGCCAAAGTGCCATTCATCTTGCAAAGAACTCAACATTTCATTCCAGGACTAAACACATACACCTCAAGTACCATTTCATACGATCAGTATTAGAAGATGGACAGTTGAAGTTGGAAAAGATACACACTATCCAGAATCCTGCAGATATGCTAACAAAAGTTGTAACCAGGGAGAAACTGAGATTATGCTCAATTTCAATTGGTCTTCAAGGATGACAATGAATATGAGAAACAACCAGGTCCAAAGAGGATTCATTGTCCAGCAAATGAAGCAGCGGTGCAGTTGTGACAATTAGTCTCTATGTGGGAGATTGTTGGGTGTGGAGCCTGATTATCTTGTTTATTTTGTATCACAGCATTGGACCCCTGTACCTTAATGGGGCGGCAACACCGCTCGTAATTAAATGCTACCTGGGGGGTCCAGGGGGGGCTGCTGCAACTTTATGGAGCCCCCCCCCTGGCAGGGGGTTTCAGGGGAAACACCCCTGAAGCTAAGAACAGATGTAAAATTGCCTTGTAAAAGTATAGTAATTTCTAGTCAACCTGGGCCATTCATTAGGTGAATGATCTGATGGTAGAAGTTATGTTTATTTTAGGGTTTTTTTCCCTAGAAGGCAACCCCTCTCTTTTATGAGGGTATTGTATTGCGGTTGTGGATTGTATGTGTATTCTCAGAGTGAGAAACAAATAGAGAGACTATGAGAGAGAACAGAGGATATTACAGTGGATCTTCTGTAGGTTGTGTCTCTTCATTTCGCTGGATAATAGAAAGGAAGGACTGGTTTTTCGGGGTGGACGTAGCCCAAACTGGGTGAACCACGTATATCTGTGTCTCTCTGGTTTTATGTGTTTTGTGTGCTTGTGTTTTCTGCATGTTTTATGTGTTGCATTGCTCTCTAATATTTAATTTTCTAACAGATTTGATTACGAGGAAGAAGACAAGGGTAAAACCCCTTTATCTGGAGAAATGAAAGGGAAGGAGATCTCAAGACTTCTTATCCAAACTATGTATGAGCTTAAAAGAGAAATCAAGGGAATGAAGAGGGAAAGACATGAAGCTCCCTCAAGAAGATCTTCACATGAATTAAACCCCAGTTCTTCATATTATGTGTGCAAGCACTCAGCTACATAATCATATCTGCAACATTATACTATGCCCAAATTTACTGCAAGAAATATGGGGGAAGAAGATACACCAAAGGAGGAGACTTTGAGTGATTATCTTCAGGAGTATCAATCTCAATCTTGGAGATTCAAGGAGGACTTGAACTTCCAAGAGTTCTGCTAGCTCAAGGAGGAAAGGAGATCCAACAAGCACAATAGAAGGACAAGAGGTAGATTCTTTCTGCCAAATTTTGATGGATCCTCCACATGCACAACCAAGGATTGGATAGATCAGCTAGACTCATATTTGGATCTACACCAAGTTTCAGAGAAGGAATCCCTTAAAGTAGCAGCGTTTCATCTCAAAGGTAAATCTTATGCTTGGTGGTTATTTGAATCCTTTTCATTAAAGAATGCAAATATATCTAACTATGCAAGATTCACTAAGATATTAGTGAAGAGATTTGATGTAAAACAAACTGAAACATCTTTTATGGAGCTAGAAAAGCATGAACATGCAACACCCTTGAATGAGTTGGAGAGATCTATTATGCCAACCCCACTTCATATTTCTATTGAAGGGGAAAAAAAATTGTGTGATACCTTGCCAAGGGAAAGATCCCATTTGCATGAAGAGATTTCTTCTCAAAAGGAAGACATGGAGACCCCTCTTTCAAGGGAATACCAATATCTAGGGTCTCTCATTATTGATGAGGTATTCTCAAATATTGGTGAGGAGAAAGAGCATGAAGGTAGTAACAACGCTATCACTTCAGAAGAAGGACCATCACCACATGGGGATGGATATGAAGTTATTGCTTCAAGAGGAGGAGCTTTTGCATCTTTTCAAAGGGTTCCCAAGGAGCATCATGTGACAATATTATTAGGAAATAAACACCTTGATCCAAGGAGGAGAAAGGATAGATCAGCATCCAAGGATGAGGAGCATCCACCCTTGTTTATTTCAAGAGGTTTATATTCAGAAGAATGAGACTGATTTACGCAGCAAAGAGAGGGAAAAATCAGTCCACTCATTCATATGTTCTACTTCAGATTTTGATGTCTCTTTGCATGGAGGCATTCCACCAGGGAGACCCCCTGATGAGAAGATGAATAAAGTGTTATCTCAAATTGTTGCAACAATGACATATTTGGCTAAGGAAGTAGCCTTGAGAGGAGCTACCACAGCACTGAGAACATTTTATGGGTTCCAAGGAGAGATGAGCAAATGTTTGAAATGGACTTTGCTATCTTCCACTTAGCTAATTGCGCTGGAAAAGAAGGATTCAGAAATATGTGATGACATGAGCATGGTGTCAAATGGCCACTCCATAGTATTGGGGCAGAAAATGATACTTCCACATATGAGAAATATCTTTGAATATGAAAAGAGGGTATTAACACTCTTTTATCGATGGGCCAAACTATGTAAGTTTTGGAAGAAAGAGACCTTTCAAAAGGAAGTTGACTTCCATGAACTTCAATCTTGTCTTGAGCAAGATCAACTGCAAGAGAGGCAGCAAAAGTGGAGCTACAACACTCCAACATGTGACTTTGGCATTGAGCATGTCAAAGAGGAGAATGATGATGTGACAACTACTTCATTTCAAAATTTTATAGCGTTGTCATTGTTGGGAAGCCTAAATCCATATTGGGAGTCCCAAATCTTGGTAGAATATTACAAGAAACTATTCACATGTAAGGTTCTTGATGGGAAAATGGAAGACAGGAGTTATATATTGGTTGATGGAGTCATTTACTTTCATGATCTAATCTATTTGACTAGAGACTCAAAGCTCAAAGATAAACTACTATATGCAGCCTATGATATCTTTCTTCCTAATCCCACTAGTTTCATTAGAACCTACCATAGTATTTTGGAGGGATTCATGTGGGAAGACTTCAAATATGAGGTGCACAATCATATGAGGGAGTGCATGGATTATTTGGGTGTGAGAGGTAGCACATCCATGAGCCACCTCATTGATTTAAACCAAGTGTATGATAAAGATTGTATTTCTGAACATCGTGATATGTTTACTATATACTTGCATCTGCTTACCACACATGTGCATGGAATTGTTCCAAGAAGGGGCACTCTTCCTTATTTTCTTTATGAGATACTTAGATCCATGAGAAATGATGATGTTGATAACTCCCTAGGAGATTTTGGGGAGATGATGTATTCTTTTTGGTGTGCCACATTGACACCAAAAATCATACACCACTCCAAGTGTATGAGGAGAAATCTTGGTAAAGAATATGCTTTTGTATCTCATGATTCATTTGATTATTACTTGTATTATTTTACCATGTATATGCATGCCATAGATCCTAAGAGGAGTGTTATTCCATAAAAAATTCATGGCCAACTGTGGGCCACAAGCATTTTTTAAGATGGCCACTCCCTTAGAGGACAAAGGGAGATATTGTATCATTGTGGGTGCATTCCAAAAGCACCAAATATATCTCACACTTTCAACCATTGTGAGATTACTTGTGCAGCAAGTGGTGGGGAAACCACTTACCATATCACTATCTGATGCAGTTATGAGATCTACTGCGCTAGTTCCACTTGAGGGACTATGATCCACCTCCATAATTGCATTTGATTGTTTATGTATTACAGGTTTTGATCCCACATGATGATGATGCTCTTATCTTTGTTGGGAACATGATTGGAGGGATGACACATTAGTTGGATGTGTCCATTGGGAATGAAACTTCCCAAATTTATTCATGCTTCAAGGGGAGGATGGGACATTATATGGCTACTACATTATATCACTTGATTCCTTATGCAAGGGGCCATATGTTTGAATTATGTATTTGGGAGAAGCCTCTCACATGGGAGGATTTTTTGCAAGACATGTGTTGCTTGAATCATATTCAGCCAACACCTATTATCCTCTACTATTTTCAAGCTTTGGAGAAGCTTATGGCAGCAAAAAGGTGGTTGGATGGCCACTTATTGTATCATGTTTTGGGGTAGCAAGAAAAAGAACAGTGTTGGTCTTAATGGAGGGCCTATTGTCACCATCCAATATATCATATAACACTTAGTCCATGTTTCTTTTGAAGCACATATGGTGATGATACTTTATTCAATATATGCATGGAGGATTGGGCAAGGAGACTCCCTAGAACCAACGAGGGGAATCCTGAGGTTCCAATTATCTTTTGGCTTCATGAGGACTATAATGTTGCAGCCCGGGATCAACAACTCCACATTTATCATATATGGAGGGAGAGGCAATGTAAGTTGAATAATCTTACCCCCCATTTTCATCCATGCAGCCCCTACACATTGCATAAGGAGGGTATTGGTGACTATTTCTCTGAGCTACAAAGGATGGCTCACTTTGTTTGGATGATAGCATGGATATTGGAGTTTCTCACTGGGGTTGAAGCACCCAACATTTATCAGCTCACATGCCTTAAGGAGGCCAATGGAAAATAGATGACTCTTTCTATACATCTCCCACTTCTTCATGATGGCATCTATTTGGTTTATTCTCCAAAGGCAAACTTGTAGTCTTGGGAGGAGACATATCCATTGGAGATCTTTCAATGTCCTTGTAGTTTCTTGAGGACAAGCAACATTTTGGAGGGGAGGAATGTAATATTCCTAACTTAGCCTACAACTAATGGGAATATTAAAGTTTTGTTTTGTCACATAGATAGGTGAATAAGTGGGTGGGAGGACCCATAAATCTTTATTGTGAATAAAACCACTTCTCAAGTGAAATTGGATCATTTTTTTAGCTGAATAAAGAACCCTAAGGTGTGAATAAGGGCTAAAACATATTGACTGGGTCAACCTTGACCAAATCTATAGCGCTGTCATGGAGGAGTGGCCATTAATGAGGCACAACGCATTTTTACATGGATATGCCTTGTGTGAAAGAGGTGATTTCATTGAAGGTGGTTTAGGGTTTGCAAGATCTTGCCTTATGAAAGGAAGGGGATGGAAGCATTTAAAGGTTGTTGATGATATGATATTTTTCTGATTATATGGTATGTTTAGACATATCTCATTCTCTGGCTGTTTAGCTGAGAATAATGTTCTTTAGCATTGGGTGTTCCTTGTTAGCGCTCAAATCTACCTTAGGTTGAATTAAGGTAAAACTCAAGGCTACATCAAACCACGCTCAGCCTTGTAGCTAGCCCTACGAGGACAGGAGAGGGCTCTCTCCGTCAATCTCGATAAAATGAACAATAGGGTGCGAGATGACTTTAAAAGGGAACTTATTTTAGGCTAGTAAAGAGATAGGTATGTTTGATTTTTGATTTTTGGGTTTTCGCTGGAGAAATGGGAAAACAAATTTTGGGTCCAGGGATAAGGTCAGATCTTTGCAGAATTCGAGTTGGGGCGAGGTAGGTGAATGTCTTGATGCTTTTGATAGGATATACAGACAGATTAGACCGACGAGGAGCTGAAGAGGGAAAAGAAGAACTTGGATCCTCTCCAAACAGTCGAAAACATATAGAACTAAATGAATTCAAAGGCAGAGCACGGTAAACAATGGATTCAACCTCATCTACTCATTCAATTTAGTTCAGAAGCATATGAAAGGAATGGCATACATTAAACATGAAGAACTTACAATAAACAGAGAGAAAACACCATCAAGAACAAAACACCACAAGGATCCCAACAAGTGCCGCAAAACCTCTAATCTTTCCTTAGCCAAAATATGAAAAAATATGTACAATGGTGCCAAAAGTCTCCCAAGAGTCCAACCTGTAGAATGTCTCAGAAATTACAATATATAGATCACTTTAACCCCTTCCCACACCTCTAGGGGTCGAATTCCTCCTTTAGGGATCAGTTTCAACAAATTCTAATCATGGAACTACAATCTAGGCAGCTAACAACTTGCCTCTAAAAGAGTGGGAACTGATCCATTTACATGATTTTTACTTTTTTGAGAGTGAATCTTCTAGAATAGATAAAAATAAGCCAAATTTACATTCCAAACATAAATTTACATCATGAAAACCCAAAAATTTCATCCACAAGCAAAACTGGTCCAAACTGGCCGAAAACCTGAGCTGGAAGTTGAAAATTCAGCCAAAAATTTAAGTGGGTCGCACCCCTGAGCCAAGTGGGTCGCGTGCCTTTCAGCCTGATTTTGAAGTACTTCTCGGCATCCAAATTGAGCTCATGATATCTTGTTGGAAATCCCTGGATTTTGGCTATCCAACCCAAGTGGAATGTCCCAATTTGGAGCTCATTTGACCCTCCAAAACCTCATTCTCCCAGAAGTGCTTCCTGTTGGTGCAAAAGGTGGCAGCGTGATTTTCATGGTGTTTTTGGGCCTTTTGACCATCCAGAACCTGATGAAATTCTTCGGAAATACTTTGAGCATGCATAAATTTCCATGACAAATCCAAAAATATAAATTTTTCCTCCAGCAAGTGTCCCAATCATATGGGTCGCACGCCTAAATTGAGTGGGTCACGCGCCTTTCAACCTGTTTTTGAAGTACTTCCTGGCATCCAAATTGAACTCATGATAGCTCGTTGGAAAGCCCTAGATGTTGGCTATCCAACCCAAGTTGAATATCCCAATTTGGAGCTCATTTACCCTGTCAAAACGCAAATCTCCCAACACTACTTCCAGCAGGTGCATCAATTCCCTTGAGGCAACGGTATTTTTGACATTTCTCTAAAACCATGACACCTGTGTAAAAAGTGAAGGAGGTTTTTATTCCTTGGCCTATTTTGGACTAAAAAATCTCTCAGTTGTCCAAAATTCATCTTTTATTGCTCTGAAACATCTTTTGAGTGAAACTTATCCCGATGTGTAAAACAAGGAATTTTGTCGAAATGAAGCGAAATGAAGGGGATAAGGGGCTTCTAAATTCTTGGGTAAATTTTTGGAAGTAGGGAGGGATGTTAGGAAGCAGGGGAAAGTGGAATCTCATAGATTGAGTGAGGGGAAGGGGTCCAAAAGGGCAAAACACAGGCCTAGCCTAGAAAATTGCCAAGTTGTGGCAAGAAACTAGGGTTTGTGCAAAAATGAGGAATTTGAGGGATCTCAGTGATGGGAAGTGTTTAATAAGGTAAATTAATGATAGGGGAAGGTGTATGAACATCAAGATACAAGTTTTTCTAATGATTTGACCATCCAAGAGAAATTACCTCCAAAACCCTAGGAGAGGGAAATGGACCTTACCTAGGCACAACTGAAGCATGAACAAGGTGTAAAATGACTCAATGGAACTTGACATGATGATGACAACCCTCTGAATTATGGTACACTCAGCTGAATGGTGACATGGACCGACATTTGGACAACTTTGAAAAGCGTGAAAACAAACCCTAGACCTAATGCCTAGTGACCAAATTTTTCTTGAAGACTCATTGAAATGACAAAATTTGACCTTGACACCTTAAAATCACTTTGTAAGAGCATGTTTGATCACTGGAGGAAGGCTGCAAAGGCTGACACTAACATTGGCTCCAATGGGGATGGTAGCTCCTTGGAGGTGCCAAGAACGGCAGATCTTTGGGAGAGCAGACCAGTGCCTTCATCCATTGGGCGATGGAATCATTATTTGAACGGATAACACAAAACCTTTGACACATTTATTGAATGAAAACTTGACTGAAAACTAACTGAAACTTGACTGAAACTTGGCTCAAACCGACTTGATGGCAAACTGAAATAACTTGAAAAAACTGACTTAACAAACTTCACACCAAAGCTGCAATGAAACTGGAACAAGATGCTGCCCTTTGGCTGCTTATTTATTTACAAAATCTACCCTACTTTGCTGCAAAAACAATAGATCAGGTAATACTGTAATGCCAGATCAACCATTCAAGTAAATCTGAGAAGAATGCTGCTTGAGAGTGCTTCAACCAGATCACAGATGCAATTGCTGGCAGCCCTACATGCACATAATGAGTCTGATCATGTAAAAGACAGTCTGATCTATCAGTCAAACTGAAAAACATTTCCATGTATGTTGCAATAGGATCGCAGTGTCGATCTTCTAACTCTACAATACATACCTCCAGCTGCACACTATCAATGCAAACATCTGTAGGTAGCTCTATTGTTTCTTGTTTTGAAGGAGGGAGTGTTTCCAAGAACTTTTTGGGATCTCGGAATTCATAAGACTGGATCTGATCATTTAAACACTGAATTTCCTTCTCAATTCTTTCAACAACTAGCTCACAGACACCAATTTTAGCTTCAAGAGGAAACTTCAGAGATTTCAAACATTGAAGCAAGACACTGAAAAATTCTTCATTAATTTCAAAATCCGCTAACTGATCTCTAATTTCTTTTACAACTTCACAAAGTGCAGGGTTTTCCACATACCCTACCATTGCATGAATGGATCAGTGAGCACTGGAATCTCTGGATCGAGTTGGAGTCGCCAGGTGAATGTTTCAGCCTTCATATGTGTCTGACTGCTGTCCACCATCAGCATCAGATCTGCAACTTGATTTCATGTACTGGGGCAATTTATAAGTTAAGTGCTACGATTACAAGTTAAACCGGAGATCGACTGAAGCAGCGTTTATCTACTTCGCTGATGCATAGCAACAGTGTTTCGAAGGCTACCTGGCGTGACTTCAGACTCCGTCTATAACAAGCAAACGTTTTGAGTTTCTCCCCAGTATGGTCGCCACTATGTTAGCGCTCAAATCTACCTTAGGCTGAATTAAGGTAAAACTCAAGGCTACATCAAACCACGCTTAGCCTCGTAGCTAGCCCTACGAGGGCAGGAGAGGGCTCTCTCCGTCAATCTCGATAAAATGAACAATAGGGTGCGAGATGACTTACAATGAGAACTGATTTTAGGCTAGTAAAGAGATAGGTATGTTTGATTTTTGATTTTTGGGTTTTCGCTGGAGAAATGGGAAAAACAAATTTTGGGTCCGGGGATAAGGTCAGACCTTTGCAGATTTCGAGTTGGGGCGAGGTAGGTGATTGTCTTGATGCTTTTGATTGGATATACGGATAGATTAGACCGACGAGGAGCTGAAGAGGGCAAAGAAGAACTTGGATCCTCTCCAAACAGTCGAAAACATATAGAACTAAATGAATTCAAAGGCAGAGCACGGTAAACAATGGATTCAACCTCATCTACTCATTCAATTTAGTTCAGAAGCATATGAAAGGAATGGCATACATTAAACATGAATAACTTACAGTAAACAGGGAGAAAACACCATCAAGAACAAAACACCACAAGAATCCCAACAAGTGCCGCAAAACCTCTGATCTTTCCTTAGCCAAAATATGAAAAAATATGTACAATGGTGCCAAAAGTCTCCCAAGAGTCCAACCTCTCCAACCTCTGAAAATGATTGAGAAATTACATCATATAGATCATCCTAACCCCTTCCCACACCTTTAGGGGTCGAATTCCTCCTTCAGGGTCAGTTTCAACCAAATTCTAATCAAGGAACTAAAATCTAGGCAGCTAACAACTTGCCTCTAAAAGAGTGGAAACTGATTCATTTACATGATTTTCACTTTTTTAAGAGTGAATCTTCTAGAATAGGTAAAAATGAACCAAAGTTACATGCCAAACATAAATTTACATCATGAAAACCCAAAAATTTCATCCACAAGCAAAACTGGTCCAAACTGGCCGAAAATCTGAGCTGGAAGTTGAAAATTCAGCGAAAAATTTAAGTGGGTCGCTCCTGAAACAAGTGGGTCGCGCGCCTTTCAACCTGATTTTGAAGTACTTCTCGGCATCCAAATTGAGCTCATGATAGCTCGTTGGAAAGCCCTGGATGTTGGCTATCCAACCCAAGTGGAATTTCCCAATTTGGAGCTCAGTTGACCCTCCAAAACTTCATTCTCCCAGAAGTACTTTCTGCTGGTGCAAAAGGTGGCAGAGTGATTTTCATGGTGTTTTTGGGCCTTTTGACCATCCAGAACCTGATGAAATGCTTCGGTAATACTTTTAGCATGCATAAATTTCCATGACAAATCCAAAAATATAAATTTTTCCTCCAGCAAGTGTCCCAATCATATGGGTCGCATCCCTGAGCCAAGTGGGTCGCATGACTTTCAGCCTGATTTTGAAGTACCTCCCGGCATCCAAATTGAGCTCATGATAGCTCGTTGGAAATCTCTTGAAGTCTAATTTCCAATCCAAGTGGAATTTCTCAATTTGGAGCTCATTTACCCTATCAAAACGCAAATCTCCCAACACTACGTCCAGCAGGTGCATCAATTCCCTTGAGGCAACGGTATTTTTGACATTTCTCTAAAACCATGACACCTGTGTAAAAAGTGAAGGAGGTTTTTCTTCCTTGGCCTGTTTTGGACAAAAAAATCTCTCAGTTTTCCAAAATTCATCTTTTATTGCTCTGAAACATCTTTTGAGTGAAACTTATCCCGATGTGTGAAACAAGGAATTTTGTCGAAATGAAGCGAAATGAAGGGGATAAGGGGCTTCTAAATTCTTGGGGAAATTTTTGGAAGTAGGGAGGGATGTTAGGAAGCAGGGAAAAGTGGAATCTCAGAGATTGAGTGAGGGGAAGGGGTCCAAAAGGGCAAAACACAGGCCTAGCCTAGAAAATTGCCAAGTTGTGGCAAGAAACTAGGGTTTGTGGAAAAATGAGGAATTTGGGGGATCTCAGTGATGGGAAGTGTTTAATAAGGTAAATTAATGATAGGGGAAGGTGTATGAACATCAGGATACAAGTTTTTCTAATGATTTGACCATCCAAGAGAAATTACCTCCAAAACCCTAGGAGAGGGAAATGGACCTTACCTAGGCACAACTGAAGCATGAACAAGGTGTAAAATGACTCAATGGAACTTGACATGATGATGAAAACCCTCTGAATGATGGTACACTCAGATGAATGGTGACATGGACCGACATTTGGACAACTTTGGAAGGAGTGAAAGAAAACCCTAGACCTAATGCCTAGTGACCAAATTTTGCTTGAAGACTCATTGAAATGACAAAATTTGACCTTGACACCTTAAAATCACTTTGTAAGAGCATGTTTGATCACTGAAGGAAGGCTGCAAAGGCTGACACTAACATTCCTGATCAAGAATCCGACCTCTTCCATTGAGTAGCTCTTGGGAGAGTTTGTATTGCATTTACCACTATCTGGCTTAGGGCCAAGCTACTTCCTTCAACTACAGCACAGGTCCTGTTGATGGTTTGAATTTTTTTGCAAGCTGCAGCAAGTGGAGATTAGATATTTCAGGTCTAGTCCATTTCAGTGCTTCATTTCAGTGGAGGAGGGTTCTACTTCATTGGGAGGACTGTATTGAATACTTTGAGCATCATTTCCATATCTTGGCTGCAGACCAACTGTATATTGATCCCTACAACACAGTATAGATCTAGATCTGCATTATTTCTGTAGGTGTATTTGTAGGGTGTTTCAGCTCACCAATTGGAGAGTGATTTTAAAGGTGTTGGGGATCTGCCCTTCACTTTGGAGATATTTTGGAGGAGATCATTTTATTGTTTATATCAGATCAGATCCACTTTCCATATCTGAATATTTCCATAGATATGCAGTCTTAGATCTCAGATCTACATCTTGTACTTGGTATTTTGCTGAAAACCCTAAGGGGGATTGATAGAGGAACTTGTATAGTGTATGGATCTGATATAGATCTAACTTTTTGTCCACATACTTGCTCTAGATCTGATGTGTAATTTATAGCTACTACAGAGCTAATAAATAACAATTTAAGGTTTTTTCTGCCTTAAGATATGGTTGCAGCACCTCATTTTGAAGGATTTCTGTCATTGGAGACTTGTATTTTCCTATCATTCATCTTATGGGTCACTTTTAACATGTATTTTTCTGCTGTAATGACAAATGGAAGGTCTCCATATTGGCCTCTTGCTTTATAAAAGATGAACTGTGTTATTTTTATATATTTTTGCATTTTATTGTTGCATTCCCCATGTGGGAATATTACACTCTGGTTCTTGAGATGCTCCTATGCTCATGCATGTATCTAGAAATGTGGGCATCATGGAACATGGGGGAGTAGCTGTGAGCTACTCCTGCAACTAGTGGGAAGTCTCAGACCCTTCTCCAATGCGAAAACGCCTTGGGGTTTCACTTTGTCTCTAGTCTATGATGATCTTCTGCTCCATCTCTTCTATTTTCCTCAATAGTTCCTGCATAGTTTTTAGGAGGAGTTAACTGAACTCCCTTCCTTCATCTTTCTCGCCTGCCATCAGTCCTTCCTCCTTTGTGTCCACAATTGAGACGCAGTCTCCCTCTCCAAAATTGGCCTCAAGCATACGCTCTTGGTCCTTGTACTTCCTTCTTCGAGAAGTGATATATGGTTTTCCTGCTGGTGTCATTGTAATACTCCCAATTATCCCAAGCTAATGGGAATATACAATTTTGTTTCATTTTTTTGTTTCATGAATAAAATTGTAAAGGCGGATAAATAAAACTCCTAAATAGCAAAATAAATCAATGCCACATGTGAACAAAGCTAAATTTGGGCTATTTACATAATCACGCTTAGGTGCGAAAGAGGCTGGATCATTTTACCAAGTCAACCAAGACCAAATCAACATCGTTTTCTAGATACAATGGATCTCCCAGATGCACATCGCAGTTTTAGTTGGAGGCTATGCCTGTGAAAAGAGCTAAATCATTGAGATTGTTTAGGGTTTGGCAGGACTTTCATCTTATAAAAGGAAGAGGAGGACAACAGAAGAGGGTTGGTGATTATGTATATTTCTAAATATATTGTCTGTTTAGACATATATCATTCTCTTGTTGTTTAACTGAGAATAGTGTTGTTTAGCACTAGGGTGTTCCTGATCAAGAATCCCACATTTTCCATTGAGTAGCTCTTGGAGGAGTGTTTCTGATCTTGTCCACTATCAGGAATTTTTCCAAGCTCATATTCCAACTACAACATAGATCCTATTGATGTTTTGGTTTTCCTTGTAAGTTGCAACAAGTGGAGGCTAGATCTACTCAGATCTAGGCCAATCTAGTGCCTCTTTTCAGTGGGAAAGCCTTCTATCCTCTTGGAAAGAGAGTATTATATCTTTGGAGCTACATTTTCAGATCTTGGCATCAGGACAAACTAGTACTAGAGCCTACAACACAGTTTCCCTTCTAGGACTACGTTATTTGCAAGTGTATAGTTGCAGGGTGTTTTGACATACTTTTGGAGGAGAGATCTCTAGTGTTGGGGTTCTACCCTTCACTATGGTGATCCATGGATTACAAATATAATCCATGTTCTATTCAGATATGATCTTCTTATTATTGTATTAAACATTAGAAATTTCTGAATATTACTGCAGATCTGCAACTTTAGATCTCATATCTACTCTTTGTATTTCATGTTTTGCTCAAAACCCCAAGGGGAATTTGTAGAGGAGCTCTTCTAGTGTACAGATCTGATATATATCTAATATTTTGCACACATATCTACTCTAGATCTGAAGTGTAATATAAAAATATTGTATCTCTTTAAAATAATGCTATCAAGCCATTTTGCAGTCAATACATGTGTTGCAGCACCTTCTTTTGAGGGATTTCTTCATATAAGTCTTCTATTTTTCTCTTGTACATTGTATGGGTTGCATTTTAAATCTGAATTGCTGATTTAAATGTAATTTATGAGCCTCCATATTGGCCTCCTACTCTTACTCTTATAAACTGCATTATTTTGTAAGCAGTATTGTTTTGTATTGATGCAGTCCCTTCCTTAGGCATTTTTCGAGCCATACTAGGTGTGGGAGGTCTGTTTACCTCACCTAGTTTGATTTGTTTCTGATATCCTCTTGGATTCAGGTCTTATATTGTCATATATAAGGGATACAAGGGCTGATTTTGAATATTGTTGTAGCATAAATTTCTAAAAAATGCATTTCTCAGACATGTGTTGCTGATAGTCCCAATTTGGGGATATTACAGTGGTATCAGAGCAATCATCTTGGCACACCCTATGATTTTCTTTCTTAAAGAGCCAATATGTCTTCAAAATAAGATAATCCTCTCACTGATAGAGAGAAGAGGTATCTAAAAATAAGACAGAAGAAATTTTATTACACCAATGATGATAAAGACAAGGGAAAAGCCCCTGAATCTGGAAGTGATGAAGATGGAAAGGAGTTTGCAAAAAACCCTTTTGAAAGCCATGAAAGATATTTCTAGAGAGATCAAAGAGATGATAATGGACAAAATCAAGGAAGCTTCTAAGATATTTCATCTTGGAGAAAGCTTTGGCATGTCTCATCACTGGAATGATCAACCAGTGAACCAGCCACAAGCTCCACAATGCTCTACCATGCCTACTTTTTTGGCTGTGGAAAATGAAGGGCCTCAAGAGAAAGCATCCCTTGAAGACTAATTTGAAGAATATGAGTCTCAGAATCAAAGATTCAAGGATCACTTAATTTTTCAAGAGTTTTGTCACCTTAAGGAAAAAAGAAGAAGACCAAGGCATCAACATAGAGATGGTGGATTCACTCATAATCATGATCAACATCACTCTATGGGAATATTATTTTTACCCAAGTTTGATGTGTCATCCACTTTTTATGCCAAAGCATGGGTAGAAAAAATGGATAGCTACTTTCAGTTGAACAAAGTCCATGAGATGGAAGCTATCAAGATTGCAGCGCTGCATTTTGAAGGTGAAGCACACAACTGGTGGCTCCATGGCTTGTCTACATTGGGTCATGCCAATGTGACTGATTATTCTGAGTTCACTAGAATACTGGTGGAGAGGTTTGATAGAAAGGACCAGAAGCACCTTTCATGAGCCTTGAAAATTTGAAGCAATCAAGTAATACAAAGTCTTATATTTCTGAACTTTTGATATTATCTATTATGGTTCCTGATTTGTCTGTAGCAAGAAGGGTGTACATGTTCATTGATGGCTTAGATGAACCTCTGCATGGGTTGGTTAAATCTACCAAGCCCACTACCTTGCATGATGCCATTGAGAGGGCTAGAGACCTTCAATATGCCTTGCCAAAATCAAAGGAAAACTTTCAGAACAAGCCCTCTTTCCTTCTAAAGGAAAGGAAGAGAAAGTTGCTCCTTCAAAGGAGAGCTCATACAAGAAGCCTCTTGATGATGAATTCTGGAGAGATCTAAGAAAGAAGAAGCTATGATTCACTTGCCAAGAACCATGGGTACCTGGACATAGATGTGCTGCTGGTAAAGCACATTATATAGAGGTCTTCTCAGATCTTGAAGAATATGAAGATGATGAACCAAGAAGGGGTCACAACGCTGACAATATTGAAGGAGATCCAACACCATCAAGAGATGGGAATGGAGCATTTTCTCCTATTAGAGGAACTCTTGCATCTTTGAGAGGAGTAACTAAGTACTTGACCTTAAGATTTCAAGGTTAAATAATGAATCAGAGGGTTTCTGTATTGATTGATAGTGGGGCTACCCACAATTTCATTGATGCCCATCTTGTGAAAAGGAGGGCAATACCCACTGATACTTTTGAGGGATTATCTTTTTTGGTCCCAGGAGATAGAACAATGCAATGCATGCATTATGTCCCATCACTTTCAATCACCATGGGATCCTACACTTTGTTGGATCACTTCTTTGTAGTTGAAATACCAGACACCAATGCTATTTTGGGTGTTCAATGGTTGATTACATTGGGGAAAGTCACCACTGGTTGGGAGGCTTTGCAAATGGAATGGGTGGAAAAGAAGAGTGGTGCACCTCAAATGATCAAAGGCATGCATACTTACCCCTCACACAACACTTCCACATAGAAAATAGAGATGGATTTTCACAGTGGAAGCAAGGACCTCACTGTCCCATCTATTATGTTCATGACATTTCTGCAAGGGATACTCTTATCTAGTGGAAAACCACTTGGGAGGCCACCTGATTCAATTTTGGTGAGAAATCTCTCACTACTTGATGCTCCGAAATTATATCCAGGAGATATGGGAGCATTAGAAGACATAGCTATAGCGCTGGAAGGTTTGGGAAAGCACAAGAAGGAGGGATATTTTCTTCTCTCATCATCATCACCCACCTTCATTTCTGATTCTGTTCTATTGGAGGAGAAGAAGGGAAGGTATGTCCTTATTTCATGTACCTTTGGAATAGGATATGTCAAAGAGGAGATCAACAACATGACAAAAATTCCTATTGATGCATCATCAGCGCTGTCATTGTTAGGGAGTGTAGATCTATATTGGAAATCCTAGCTGTTGGTGGATTATTCCAAAGATCTTCACACTTGTATGATGCTTGATGACCAGTTGCATGAAGAGGGCTATCTAGTCCATGAGGGAGTCATCTATCATCGTGATAGGATCTTCTTACCTAGAGCCTCCAAGCTCAAGGAGAGGATGCTACAAAGGGCCTACAAAGGGTTCTGTTTCAGCCCTACCCATTCTATGAAGATCTACAACACTATCATGAGATGCTTTGAATGGGAAGGCTTTGGAGGAGAGCTACATCATCATTTTATAGAATGCATGAGCTATGTGGAGTTGGGGCGGCCTAGGGACTCTATGCAAGAGTCATTTCAACCATTTCTTCCTTCTTTTGAAAGAGGAGAAAGATCCATGCACAACTCCATGTGTATGAGAGACAAAGTTGGTAAAATATCTGATCATGTAAAGAAAGTTTATATTTCTAATTGTACATGTTCTTTTACCATTTTTATGCAGGCCATGACTCCTAACAGGAGTAATGTATCATGTAAATATCATGGAAACTATTGGGCCACTAAAATTTTTGAACTTGGCCACTCCCTTGGTGTGCAAAGGGAGATTTACTTTAATGATGGGTGCTTCCTAAAAGCACCAAACATATCTCACACTCTCAGCCATTGTGGGATGACATGTGCAGTAAGTAAGTGGTGGGAAAACCACTTACCACACCTTGATCTAATGCAACTAGGAGATGCACTGCGCTGGTACCATATGTGGGACTATGACCCACCTCCTCATGCTCAAATTTCTATTTTTTTATATGTAGTTTTGCTGCCATACCTTGATGATGTAATGATACTTTTTATGGGTATGCATGGAGGGAGGATGGGGAGCCTATATGTACCACATAGGATGGAAACTCTCTATGTACCTTATCCTACATGTTTTAGAGAGAGTATTGGTTCAGCCATGTTTGTTTCAGTTGAATTCTTGACTCCTTATGGGATGGACTATGTACATCTCATAATGACTTTGGATGAAAAATTCATGGAGGGTTGGATTAGTGAACACTTAGCTTGTGAGGAAATATTGATCATTGATGGTGTCACCAATGGGGGAGGAGAAGTGTTGCAGCACTCACCCTATCAGTTGCTTGAGGACAAGAAAATTTTTGGAGGGGAGGACTGTAATATTCCCAATTAGCCCAAGCTAATGGGAATATACAATTTTGTTTCATTTTTCTGTTTCATGAATAAAATTGTAAAGGAGGATCAATAAAACTCCTAAACAGCAAAATAAATCAATGCCACATGTGAAAAAAGCTAAATTTGGGCTATTTAAATTAGCACACTTAGGTGTGAAAGAGGCTGGATCATTTGACCAATTCAACCAGGACCAAATCAATAATGTTGTCTAGATACAGTGAATCTCCCAAATGCACAGTGCAGTTTTAGTTGGAGGCTACACATGTGAAAGGAGATAAATCATTGAGATGGTTTAGGGTTTGGCAGGACTTTCATCTTATAAAAGGAAGAGGAGGACAAAAGAATAGGGTTTTTGATTATGTATATTTTTGAATATATTGTCTGTTTAGACATATATCATTCTCTTATTGTTTAGCTAAGAATAGTTATTTTTAGCACTAGGGTGTTCCTAATCAGGAATCCCACCTCTTCCATTGAGTAGCTCTTCGAGGATTATTGCTAATATTATCCACTATTTGGCCAAGCTCATCTTCCAACTACAATGCAGATCTTGTTGAGGGTTTGGTTTTCCTTGTAAGTTGCAGCAAGTGGAGGCTATATATACTCAGATCTAGGCCAATCTAGTGCCTATTTTCAGTGGGAAAGCCTTCTATCCCCTTGGAAAGAGAGTATTATATCTTTGGAGCTTCATTTTTAGATCTTGGCATCAGGCCAAACCAGTACTGGAGCCTACATCACAGTTTCCCTTCCAGGACTACGTTATTTGCAAGCGTACAGTTGCAGGGTGTTTTGACACACTTTTGGAGGAGAGATCTTTGGTGTTGGGGTTCTACCCTTCACTGTGGTGATCCATGGATTACAAATATAATCCATTTTATGTTCAGATCTGATCTGCTTATTATTGTATTCAACTTCAGAAATTTCTGAATATTACTACAGATGTGCAACTTTAGATCTTAGATCTACTTTTTGTATTTCATGTTTTTCTCAAAACCCCAAGGGGAATTTGTATAGGATCTCTTCTAGTGTAAAAATATGATATAGATATAATATCTTGTACATAGATATTCTCTAGATCTGAAGTGTAATATACAGCTGTTGCAACTCTTTAAAATAACGTTGTCAAGCCATTTTGCAGTCAACACATTTGTTGCAGCACCTCCTTTTGAGGGATTTCTTCATATAAGTCTTCTATTTTTCTCTTGTACATTGTATGGGTCACATTGTAAATATGAATTTTTGATGTAAATGTAATTTATGAGCCTCCATATTGGCCTCCTGCTCTTACTCTGATAAACTATGTTATTTTCTGAGCAGTATTGTTTTGTATTGCTGCAGTACCCTCCTTGGGCATTTTTCAAGCCATACTAGGTGTGGGAAGTTTGTTTACCTCATCTAGTTTGATTTTTTTATGATCTGCTCTTGTATTTAGGTCTTATATTGTCAGATATAAGGGATCCAAGGGCTGATTTTGATTGTTGTAGCATACATTTTTGAAAAATGTGTTTTTCTGAAATGTATTGCTAAGAGTCCCAATTTGGGGATATTACAGTCATAGAAAATTTTCTCCACAGGCTGAGCTAAGTCTATGAGCTCTGATACCACTGTAATATTCCAAGTAGAAATGAACAACAATATAAAGCAACATAAACATGAAACTACAACAAATAGAGATACATCACATACATAATTCAAAATATGGAGAACGATGAGCCATTTTAATACATAACTGAAAGATACAATGAGTACAAAGGTGATAAGAATGATGGCACCTTGGCATACACTAGGAAAGCTAGAAATACTCTCAGAAATACTCCCCGAATGGCTACTCTATCAGTGACTGCGTTATCTCCAAGCTGTTGTTGCTACTTCTAGTGGACTGCTGCTACTACTCGAATAGGATGGTTCTTTGGGGTTGTCCCCCAGTTCAAAAAAATACACTACTCTGGGAATGAGCTCTCCTCCTAATACCCAGAAAGCCCAGAAAGGTATTATGGAATAGATGGTCCCAGAAAATCTCCTCCCTATAGGAATAATGCTATCCCAGTGGGATACGCTGGCCCTGCATGTATCTCTACAAATAATGCCCTCCTCCTCTACCAAAATGAATGAATAGCTAAGGGTTGATCCATTCTTACTATTCTGGGCTAAATCTTCTGATAAATATCAACCCCCAGCACTACTTCCTCCAAGAACTGTGTGATCTCTCCTCAAGACTACGTTGTCCAAGCAAGTGCGTAATCCTTGGGTGAAGATGCTATGGATCCCACTTGAAAATAAATGGATAGAACTACTCACCCTAGTAGGCACTCGAAGTGCCCCAGGTTTGAGGTTGGGATCTCCACTCGAAGACACATGGTGTGCTGAACAACACTTGCAAAATTTTCTCAATAGCAAAAGTGTGCTCAATTTCAAGAGACAAAACATAGATACATAATCAAATCCCTGAATGAGGAGCCTCTTCCTCTCTTTATGCTTGGAGAGCCTTGCTCTCACCTAGGCCCCACAAAAATTGTGGTGTCCCTCTCTTTGTGCATTGTCATGGGCCCACGATGCCCACATTTCCACTTCCCTCACACTTCCACTTATGCCCATAGGCCCCACACTGTCAAATAATAATGTGCTCAAGTGACTCTAGAGAATGTTTATCTCCTAAGTGTATGCTAAGTTTCTTCTCACCCACTTTAGTAACTAACTCAAATTTATAAAAGTAAACTGGCCAAAAATTAATATTGCCAATTAGCTGCTGCTAATTGGGAATATTACATTTAATCCCTAGTATCAGAAGCCCCCTTTATAGTTTTTGTAGCAGGAAAGGAAGGAGCAGTAAGATCACATCCAACTTCCTCCTTACCTGGAGGGTGAAGTGGATGGACAGGTTGAGAAAGTCACAGAGAGCCAAGGAGATAATTTCCTCACTTACTCGGATGATGAGGAAGGTAAACTTAAATTGTAAGGGAAGAATGAGGAGAGGGAATTTCCTTGATAATATCAAGATATTGACAAGTCCTACAGGCGGTTCGTGGATTTCATGCAAGCTCAACTCCACAGGAAGTATAATCTCAGGTCCTCCAGGAAGACAACCCAAGTGCAAGAACAAGATGAAGAGTCGATATCAAGAGAACAGACCCCTCCCAGTTTTGTTGGTAAGGGGAGAAATCCATTAGAGGAGTCTGTCTCTCCTAAATTCGATGCATCCACCTCCTTGAAACAGGGCTCTAATCCTCCCAATAATGAGGGATCCACGATTATACCCTTGAAACTTCCTGGCCCTCCTAAAGAGCAGTTCAAAGAAATTATTGAAAAAAAATCTCCCACAGCCTTTAGCCTCCAAAAATAATTAGAGAAGGTCAAGATCCTGGTTCCTCTGATCGAGCTCCTAAAACAGCCCTCATACAAAGCCAAAGTCTCTCAATTCATGCTTCCCCATGGTGTGGGCCCTCTACTTGACAGCCTCAATCTACGAGAAGAAAGACCCATGGTAGTTTTTGGACCTCATGTAGAAGAGCTGGACTCAGCCACTCCCCCATTCTATGTGACTCTAGCTATACAGGACCTATTATTTCACAACTGCATGCTATATTATGGGGCTTCACATAATCTCTTTCCATTTTCTGTCATGGAGAAATTAGGGTTGCAGATTACCAGGCCTTATAAATATTTGTATTCTTTTGATTCCAAGAGGGTGAAATGCTTGGGCATGATAAAATATCTGGTAGTAAATTTAGCCCAGATTTCGGCCAAAAGCGTGGTAATGGACATTGTTGTGGCTGATATCCCAGCTCGGTTTGGAATATTACTATCTAGATCATGGGGATCCAATATTGGAGGATCCATAAAACTTGACCTCACCTATGGCACTATTCTAGTATTTAGTGGCGATGAAAGAAGATTATACCATGAATCCAGATTCGTGAAGATGGTCACCAAAGCCGATGGTTCCACAAATTCTCCGGTATATGGTAAGGAGGGTGAATTATCTTGTATTATGCTCGAGGAGGACGAAAATTTCCTGTAAGAAACGAATATTTATCCTCTAATACAAAATAATCCTATGAGTAGAGAGGAAAACAAGATATGGACCTTGAAATTTGATGGAGCTGACTCATGGGAAGGAAACAAGGCCGGGGTACTCTTGATATCAAAAGGATGCTTGGTTCCCCTCTCTTTTAAGATGGAATTCGAAGCCACAAATAATGTGGTTGAATATGAAGCCATGTTGTTGGGATTGCAGGTGGCACGGAACATGAACATACAGAATCTCAAGGTGTTTGGAGATTCAGAGCTTGTAGTAAGACAAGTCAGGAGCCAATGGAAAACTAAGCACCCGCGACTCAAAGCTTACAAGAATGAGGTATGGGATTTTGTTGAGAACTTATTTTCTACTTTTAACATTCAGCTCATGCTAAGGGATAAGAAAAGAATGACAGATTCACTAGTTGTGGCTTCTAGTAGTTTCCGCCACCCACAAAATCCCTTGCTCAGATATGAGGTTGAAGTGTGATACCGTCCCTCCATTCCAAATAAAGTAAATCATTGGCAAGTATTCGACGATGAAGAGTAGGTCTAGATTTTTATGGAAATGGTGGGAGAGTTCTCAAATATGGTGATCAACTCAATTACCGAGGATGACAATGAAGAGCCAAAAACCATATGGGAATAGACACTGGCTGGACACCATGTTCTGCAATTAAAGGGAAATGTCATCCCCAAGGGTCTTGTGTCATTCGAGAGAATTTTTGATAAAAATGATATCCCAGTGAATCCCAGCAAACCTACCCTCGATGAGCCTATTAGGGACGTGAACATTGGGACAGAAGAAGATCCAAAGGTGGTAAAGCTATCAAAAGGAGTCCCTAAAGAATACCAAGATCAGTACCTCAGGTTGTTTCAGTCATATAGAGATGTCTTTGCTTGGTCATAACATGATCTAATGACTTTCGATATTGACATTATACAACACAAGATACCACTCAAAGAGGATGCTAACCCTCATAAGCAAAATTTGAGACAAATCAATCCCCTTCTTCTCCCAGCTATTGAAAAGGAAATAAAGAAGTTGTTGCAGGCCAAGATCATTCTCCCTCGAAGGTACTCCAAATCGGTGGAAAATATGTTACCTTTTAGAAAGAAGAATGGTGAAATCATGCTTTGCATGGATTTCCGCAATATGAATAGAACCTCACTAAAAGATAAATATCCCCTCCCGAAAATGGACCACATCATGAAAAAGGTGGTGGGATCCTCCCACATTTCCATGATGGATGGATTCTTAGGATATAATCAGGTGGCAGTGCTCCCAGAAGACCAAAAGAAGATAGCATTCACTACGCCTTGGGGAACTTTCATGTATGCCCGAATTCCCTTTGGCTTGATAAACTCCGGTGCCACATTCCAGTGTGCGATGGACATTGATTTAATAGGAGCGCAAGATAAGTTTTTGGTGATTTACCTAGATGTCATCACCATCTTTTCAAAGAGTGACACTAAACACATAGATCACCTTCGATGAAACTTTGATAAATGCCACAGTTATGGCCTGTCTTTTAATCCCCAAAAATCCATGTTTGCCTTGGAGGAAGGAAAGTTACCAGGGAACATGGTAACTAAGGAGGGAGTGAAGGTCAATCCAAAGCAGGTAGAGGTGATAAACGACATTCCCCTACCAAGAAACAAAAAGGAAGTATAGGTATTCCTAGGAAGAATAAATTTCCTCGGAAGGTTCATTCCCAACTATGCCGAGATTGTCCAAAACATCACTGGAATGTTGAAGAAGAATAGTGAAGTGAGATGGAACCTTGAATCCAGGGACTCTTTCAATAGGATCAAACAGGCCTTTTCAGAAGCTCTAGTGCTGGCAGGTCCAAATTATGAAGTCATTCATGATTTTCTCCTTTGCCTCTCCTCACATAATAGCTGCAGTACTTTTACAAAAAAATGTCGTGGGGCATGAAAAACCCATTGCGTTCTTCAGTCAAGTCCTTTGAGACGCAAAACTGAAATATGATATCTTGGAGAAGAAATCTTACGCTCTGGTCAAATCGTTGAAGGGATTCCAGGTGTATGTGTTACAATCAGCCATAACAGCTTATGTACCTGCTGCAGCAGTGAAGGATATTATGGTACAGGGCGAAAATGAAGGGAAGAGGGGAAAATGGATAGCTAAGATCCAGGAGTATGAGATGGAGATAAAGCCTAACAAAATCATCAAAGGCGAAGGGTTGGAAAAAATACTGTCTGAATCCAACTGTCAAGCTCTAGGAATAAATATGTCTATGATAGGAGGAGAAGCATAAGAGGATACAGGTTTGCATCAGGGCATAGAATATTCTACACAAAAGACACATGTAAATTACCTTCTATCCTAGAGGTATAAATACATTGTGGAATACCTTTTAACCCTTAGGTGTCCCCCTCACCATGATAAGACTAAGTATCACACTTTGAGACTAAGGTCTCAAAAGTACATTGTGGAAAATGGGTGACTATATTGGAAGGACCCGGCGGGGATCCTACTATTGTGTTTAACAGAGTAGGAAGTTGACCAAGTGATGACTGAATTCCACGAAGGGATATGTGGTGGACATTATAGCTTACGATCCACTGCACACAAGATCCTGAAGGAAGGCTTATTTTGTCCTAAGCTATTTGGTGATGTATATGCCTGCGTCCGAGCCTGCGAGAAGTGGCATACATTCACCAAAAATAAAAGGTATGCGCCTCTGCCATTAATCCTAGTACATGTTGAAGGACCTTTTAAACAATGGGGGATTGACTTCATAGGTGAGATTCACCTGGCCTCTAGCAATAAACATCGATGGATCCTCACCGCTATGGATTACTTCACTAAGTGGGTAGAAGTCATGCCCACAAGAAATGCTACAGAATCAGTGGTGATCAAGTTCCTAGAGGAGAACATAATAGATGGGTTTGGATGCCCAGCTAAAATCATTACAGACAATGTCCAGGATTTCAAGTCAGCTAAATTTGTAAATTTTTGTCAGTGTTATAACATCCTGCTGGGACACTCCACTGTGTACTACCCACAAGGGAACGGGCTAGCAGAATCATCTAATAAGACACTGATGAGGATATTAAAGAATAACATCAACAAAAATCAAAGAACTGGGATTCCCAGCTTAAGTTTTCACTCTAGGAAAATCGCATCACCACTAAAAGATCCACAGGAAATTCCCCTTATGAACTGGTGTATGGCAGAGCCGCGGTATTCCCTATTCAACTTGCATTACCTGTGGCTCGATTCTTACAAGAAAGCAAGGAAGAGCCAAACGACCTTATTCAAATAATGAATCAATAGGTGGAGTTGAATGAAACATGGGAATACGTAGGCCTCAAACTAGTAGAGTATTAAGAAAAAAATGAAAGGCTTATTTGATCAAAGAGCTAAAGACAGAGAAATTTGAGTTGGGTATTTGGTGTTGCAATGGGATATCAAGCGAGCAGACAAAGGGAAGCATGGGAAGTTCGACCCCCTCTGGTTTGGTCCATTCAGGGTAGCATAGGTCAAAGGATACAATACTTTTGTGCTGGAGAATTTGAAAGGAGATACACTCAAGATGCCTGTCAATGGACAGTTCCTCAAACCTTACTTCCAGCACTGATAGCAAGCTACGATGGCCCATTGTACATATCCTCATAGTGTATATATGTCATTCTATTTTTCTGAATCAATTCCTGTTTTCTTTTCTGGTTAAATCTACTTGAAATTGGTTCTAAAGATGATCCTAGGCACATCAAAGAAGAACACAAGCAGGTGGTCTGTGACTTCTTGACACACTAGAACGAGTGCGTCATCCCCAATGGAGCCAATGTTGGCTTGTGATTCTTTTGAAGGGATAAGGAAATATCAAAGTCAAGAAAATGAAGAGCTGGAACGGGTAAGATGAAGACCCAATGCTTCAAGCGCGGGTCGGGCGGGCCCAACTTTCGCCACGCCACATCATTCATCACACATCGTGGATTAACACCTGTGCTAATCGTTGGACAGGGTTTTAAATAAATGAACGATGATCTCAGATCAGCGGAAACCCGCAGGCACAAACAACCCACATGTTATCAGTGTTGGTGCCTCCGTAGTTGACTCCACCAGAAGTCTGTTGACCATATATCTACGGCTCATGATAACTATGGGGGAAGACCCTTAATGGGTGCCCCATACCCTAGAGCACCCCCACATTGATGTAAGTAGCTCTTCATCCAATTTCCACGTCACTCATCCCCCCACTCATCACACATCGCTCCCCGCAAGTCTTAACCCTTACCTCCACTAAGCGCCCATAAACCTTGCGATATGCAATTTGCGGGCGGGACCCCACCTCCATCATCCCACGTCATCCTTCATTCCCTACTCATCGCACTTCGCTCCCTGCAACTTTTAACATTTACCCCCCCCCCCCCTTCGCACTTCGCAGACTTTAATATGTAACCTTCACTACTAATACATAAATCTTGCAATTTTCGATATGCGGGCATGGTCCCACCTCTGTCCAGCCATCGCACATCGCACTTCGCAAATCTTACTGTTTACCCTCCGCTGCTATCACATAAAGCTTACGACTTGCGATATGCGAGTGGCCCCACCTCCGTCTGCCATGTCACCTTCCCTGCACTTCGCACATCGCACCTTTCACCATTTACCCTTCGTTGTTATCACAAAAACCTTGGGATATACAATCTGTGGGCACGGTCCCACCTCCATCTTCCACGTCGCTCCTCCCCGCACTTCACACTTCGCAAAAAATAACATTTAACCCCTGTCGTGCACATTATAAACCTTGCAATATGCGATATGCGGGCATGGTCCCACCTTCACCGCCACTTCACCTTCCCCCTCCCCGCACTTTGAAAATCATACTTTTTACCTTTCACTCCTTGCTTATTACACATAAATCCTAAGATTTGCGATGTGCAGGTAGATTTTGGGTCCCACCGCCTTGCCACGTAATCAATAGCCCTCTTGTGACCTTTTTCACCCATTTCAGTGTTAATGAGTCCCGCTAAATCCACTCTTCTTCCACCACCCTGCCTTCAGCTCCGCTCCACGTCAATGCATCTGACGGCTCGTAATATATTTCTCACCCCCTCCACCTTTTGAATGTTAATGCTGGGTGGGGGGGGGGGTCCGAAATGTCCAGTTTATAATACCGCCTCCGATGCTACGTGGCATCTTGTACTGATTTCGCACCCCTGCCATCCAATACCACAAACCATCCATGCCCCCCTCCGAAATCCGATTTCTGGTTTGAAATTCAAACACAGCATGGGTCTTTGGGTGGAACATGTAGTTACGGTTATTCACCTTCTTTACGAAATCTCCGCTAAAGAGCCAGGCATGTGTAGTACGACTGGCCACTTCACCACAGATTAAGTGGAAATCATAAGAATGAGGGAGTGGAGACTTTCAAGAAACAGATGGAACTATATGACGACATCCATGTCTGCCCACCTATGACCATTCCTTGCCATACCATTTGAAGGCTCCCATAATTGGTGTCCATGGCCAACCATGTCCTTTTTGTTTGATTTTAATGATTTTGCTGGTAAAATCTCAATTTCGCCCATTCCTGTTTTAATTATCTCAGTACAGAAGTAATTTCTTGATGTATGATCTGCAAGTTAGGTAGGATATTTTGATTTCATAGGTATGGGTAGATCATAAATGATTAGGATCATAGACCTTCAGAGAAAACTCTATATGTAGGGCTTTCAGAAAATGAACAAGGGTTCTAGAATTTTGGAGAATTTTGCTGTAGTTTTGTATGATTGTGCTCCCTGTGCTCTGAGATACATATTTGGGAGAGTTGTTTAAAGTTAATATGATATAGAGATGTTATTTGGATTCTTGATAGAGCAATGAGTAGTATGTATCTGTTTCCTTCTGTTATCAGCAATATCCTTTTTATGTATAATCATCTTTCATTCACTGTTGCTTTGATGGTTCATGTAATGTAGCTGCCAATGGCCTGCAATTTTATTCAGGAATTCGTGTTTGTATAACACTCAGGTGTTAACGCTCATGTATTAAGCTTGTTGTGCTCCCTTAATTCACGATCCATGAACCTCTGTTGTTGTCCATATCTCATTCGTATCCACTTCCTCTGAGTTCGCGGGGGACAGATTCTTAATCCTCTTAAGCCTGTCACTTGTGGGTTCCTTCTCTGGTCTTTCTCAATGCCCCTGCATACTTTTAAAGTTTCTTCTCATTGTTTTATACTTGGCTCATATAAAATCCATCAGCCTCACAGCCTCCTAATCCCTCTCACTATTTGGGGAATTCACATGAATCAGGCTCAAATGGTCTTCTCCATTCTTGAACCACCAAAAACCATTATTCTCTTGACCCATATTTTGTTAGAGGCATTTATGAAATTTTCCACATTTAACCTCTGATTTTAAGATGTCCTAGGCACTAGTATTTTGAAACTCAAGGTTGTCTCTAGGAGCTACAACAGTTGTTATACCTTCCCTTTCGCTTCTAAGCTTTTTTGTTTATTTTTTGAGAGGTTTCCAGAGATGAGGCCTACATTTGTCTGTCACCCTCTTAGGTCAATCATTGAGATATGGATGTGTGTATGAGGGAAGACGATGCCCAAGAGGGGTTTTCCGGAGTATCAAATAGGATTTATCTCGAGGCACTAGTGCTACTAGCTAGTGAGGATGACCATGTGTTTGTCACATTGGCATTTCTGTACGTGGGGATTCATAGCGGCTGAGCCTCTAGATGATAGAGGTAAAATTAGTGTTTTCTTTAAATTAATGTAATTTCATTTTCTTTTTTTAAAGAATTAGAATAAAATTTATTCTAGCACGTTCTTTAACTTCTTCCATTAAATTGTTTGATGAATTTTTCCAATTATTTTTATGTACTATAATATATTTTGTAGACATTGGCACATTCAATGTGGACATGCCTCCTCCCCCGCCGGATGTTGGAGGAGACAAGGATATGGATGAGGCCCAATAGGGTGAGGCACATCCTTATGGGGCATGGTCGTCTGGGGATGTAGGGATGGTATGCGAGTTCGAATGGACTGTTGCAATAAAACGGCCAAAGTTTTGTTTGATGTGGGAGTCTACCCTGCAAGGGCTCGAGATATCACCATGTATCCTAGATTTTTTTGATTTTTGGAAGCATCAGATGTGCTCTAAGTCTCAAATATTATGGAGAGGAATAGACACATGTATTCTAGATAACCCAGAAATAGCTTTGGGAAATTCCACACGAAGACAATTTTATTGTATAAATTAATTATTTTTAATGAGATCCTAATTCTAAACTTAGGAAATTAAAATAATTAATGGGTATTAATATAATTGTGGCCGTAACTTATATAAAAATATGAGGATAAATTCAAAATGATCTTATCCATTGATTAACTTCTAGTCTGGGCCATTGAATGTCAACTAGAATATTATTTAAGGAAGCTTGAGGGTCATTTGGAAAACACACTAGAGTAAATACTTAGTTTCCCAAGAAAATTGATTTTCTTAGTGGCTAAAGTTCGGAAAGAGAAATCGAATGAGAGGGAGAGTTGCATATGGAGAGGACAGAGAGGGTATCAACATCAGTCAAGAGTGCAAGGGAAGGTGACACAATGCAAATAAGGGATAATGCAGAGCAGTGATGCAGAATTGTGTAGTCCTCACATAGAGCTGACACAGGAGGGCCAGCAGGGCCTCTCGGTGATCAGATTTCCATCAAAAATTTGTGAGAATATTTCTCTAGTGCTATCATAAAGATTTCCCTTCATTACTATTGATTTCTATTTGTACAAGAAACTTTTGCTGAAGAAGAATAATAAAACCCTCATCTATTGCACCCGTTTTTCGGCATTGGGTTTTTTTAGGGACAATTGTCCAAAAATAATTGTGTCACTCTTGTGCTTGTATTTATTTATATTTTTCTTATTATTTTATTTTTGAAGGTTGCAGTATAATTTATTTTGATATTTATAGAAGTAATTTATGTAAATAAATTATTTCTGAATAATAAGTAGGATAAATAATATCATATATTGCAATAGTATTTTGTTAGAAATTTTCACATGGTATCAGAGCTTGATTGAGCAAGGGAACAAAGGAATATATGTTTAAGGGAAGTTTTGGTAAAGCATTGATAGAAAATCGAACCCCTGAGGGATCATGTAGTTTTCTGCAGAGGCTGCCAAAGAAAAGAAATAACACGATGGAAGATCATTACATCTCAGGGTTAGCTTCCATATTGGAAAAAGAATTTTCTTGTTTATTGAATTCTACATCATCCAATGTGTTATCACTCTCAGTTTTTCAATTTTTTTTAATAGCGTTATCATAAGCTTCACCTTTTCTCATTAGGTTAGATCATTCATTTGATGAGAAATTCACTTAATAATGTTTATTATACATCATAAACACTTCATTAGTCTTGTCATTAGGGTCATATCCACAATCCTTGGGTTCACTTGCATAGTCATCAAATTTAAAAAAGAGCCACTTGTCTCATTTTTCGCAGTTTCATAGCGAATACAATGCAATATAGGCATATTTCGCTACAAAACTACCTGACAATTTCGTAGCGAATTTGAGGATTTATCTGTTTTTTGACTTTCTGAGCAGTCAACTTCAAGGGAAGTTTCTGGAAAAAAAGAGAATCATTCTAAGAAACTGAGAGAGTTTATTTTCAAGAACAAATAAAATAACATTAACCTCTTTCACTTTTCTCAAAGGTGCTACAAATTAGGAGATTCAGAAATGTCTTTCAGCTATATTTTCAGAATGCATTTTTTTCCTCTGTTTGATACATGTTTTTCAAATGCAGTTTTCAGACACCTAAAGATGTCTTTCAAAAACTCAAGAGAGGTTTTTATTCATAATGAACTAACCTACAAAAAAATCCTTCATTTTTTCAAGCACTATCAAGGATATGGACATAGGAGCTCATCACTGAACCCTATTTGTTCAGAAAAAATAGTGTCATGTTATTGGTAAATAAACTTGCTAAAGGTGAAAAATATGATTTTTGAAGAGGGTAAGAGGCATTTTGAGCCAATTTTGGCTTATCATCCTTCATAATATCAATTTTCAGACCTACTGGTGAAATTTTGAAGAAAAACGATAATTTTGAATTTTTTACACTTTAGGTGTTTCCACAGCGTGTCCGAGGCTTGAAGCCCAGTTTTTGAAGCAAAATTTTTGAAGATGAATTTTTGACAAAAAAGGTGATTAAAATTGGAATTAAATCTTGGGAAAATTTTTTATTAGCTCTTTAAACCTATGAAATAGATCCATGAAATAAAATAGAGCTAAGAGGTGGTGGAAATTGGTAAATTAAATTTGCTACCAAAAGTTGCTACGAAACTGCCTTGTTTTCCCCTATTTTGGCAGCGAGTTGAATATTGAAGGAATTTTTTCTTGAAGTGGTGCATTCAAGGTCATCTAATCACATGTGGAGGTAAAATATGGTCTAGAATATATTCTCATATAGTTTTGGCAAAAGTTTTTAAAACATAGGTGCTACGAAATGAGTGCTCCGAAATTTTTGTACATAATTGTTTTAGCAGTCAACTTCAAGTTTGATTTCTGACCAATTGAAAAATTAATTAGGAAATATGAAAGAGTTGTTTCTTCATAATAGGCCCATATGCCAAAAAAATCTCTCATTTTATGCAAATCCATCAAGGTTTGAAATTATACACTCATCTTTGAAGCCTATTTTTTAGAATTTTCACAAACCAAATTTGTGAAAAAATTGTAAAATTCGACTTGGAGGAGGTCCAACTCAACATCCATGTGGCATAATGACACATCAGCACTCTATTACACTCATAAAATTAGTCGGTTGCAGTTGATAAGGGTTATTAAATTAATTTGTTGAACTATTAATGAAAGAAGAGTCCTTTTTGTATTCAAACTCTGCAAAACAGAAATATGCCTAGGAAGTCTCCAAGTGATGGAATCATGTTTGAAATAGGTCTTTGAGGTGGGAATTCGAGGTGATAAAGGTGGAAAAGAATTTTTATGATTCCTCACTCTATAAATTATAGATTTTTAGAGTTAGAAAGTGCTGGGAGATGATGAATTGGCACTACCACTGTTGTAATTTTTTATCAGAAATATACAGTTGCAGCATGTCTATTTCAGACCTGAGATTCTTCTCTATATTCTTATGTAAGTTTTTTATATCAGTATTTTACTTTGTCTCCAGTGTTCTATTTGTATATAATTGGAATTCATGATTATATGCTCCAACTTCCTTTATACACCTAGTCTGTTGTTTTATCATGTTTTATTAGTTTCCTTATGTATAATCACTTGGAATTCATGGTGACATGCTCCAACTTCCTGTATACATATAGCTTGTTGTTTTGTCCTTCATGTGTGGTTTAATAAGAATACAATTGCCTTAGCTTCCATGAGATAAGTTGACTTGTGACTTAGTTTTAATATTGACTCCATAAGCCCAATGGTAGTAAACCCTTTACATCTTTCACCTACACAAAAACAACACATTCAATCCAATTTAGAGTTAGCCATTTGTTTTAAAGATTACTCATTGAATATCCTTTATCCTTTTGGGAGAGCACTCTAGCCAGACTGGAAAGGCTAATTTCCAGTTACAAGTTGGTTTGAAATAGCTACTCCAAGTTGACCATTGAAGTAGCCCAACAGGAAAAAATTTGGTGATAACATTTTGGCATCATTGCCTAGGACCGAAGGTGTAAATTTTTCCTGGGAAGAATGACAAATTTTCAGTTCTAAGGTTTGAGAGCAGCAGACACTTGGGCACATATTGGTTCTATTTCTACTCTGGTGACTCCACACTTCAAATAATGAATTGGAAGGTGACTCCACTGCTTGAATATCAGTAGTTTGATGAAGTCCCAAGATGAGTTCCATTGCAAGAATAAATGATAGGTATTCCCCAATGAATCGGTCTCACATCCATGGTTTTCTAAATCCTATGCCAAAATTCGAATGGTTAACTAATATTCCCATATTTAAAGATTAAAATAAATACAATGCTTCTCTTCACTTGGTTAGATTCCATATGCATGTACGTAGACTTAAAGTTCAGTTCCTTGAGGATTGTCTGATGAAGATTTTTATGGTACTTTAGAGGGAAAAACATGGTCTTGGTACGAAAGCATGCCAAATGGTTCATTATATTCTCTTGCTGATTTCCATGTTGCATTTTATGAGAAGTATAAAGAATTTCATTCTTCCTTATTACTGGTCAAATACTGCTATAAACATTATGTGGGTTTTATTGAATATTTGGAGAATTGTTATGAAGATGATGAGTTCATGGATGAGGAAATTTTAGAGGCCCTTCATGAAAATCCCTTTCATCACTAAGAATAAAGGGTAGTCTCTCCCTTGGATGAAAATGAAATCCAAGAGGAGGTTATTTATGAAAATCATGTTATATCCTCTGATTTTGATGAACATTTGCAACAGAATTGTTAGTCTTTTGATCACCAGGAATATGAGAATCATTTTCAACAGTAGGAGGAAATACCGGAAGATAATTTATATAATCCTCAGGTAAAAGAAGAAATTTATTCTTCATGTCATTCCTTGCATCAACTTACAGTAAATGAAGAAATTTTTGAAAAGCAAATTTTAGATAATCAGATGAGTATGCTTGTTGAATCATATGAAGAATTACCTCTAGAAATTCCTGTGGTACATGCTCAGGAAATTCCTTTTGAAAGTGTCCAAGAATACTCCAAGTTTTGTTTTCTCCCAAATGAAAATAATGATCATCAAATTTTTTCTTTTTTATTCGAGAATGGTCACAATATTTAAAAAGAAAAATCTGAACAAGGTACACTATCAAAGGATCATATTTACTCACATTTCTTGTTGATCAACAACAATTCTTCGTGCCTACTATCAAATATCCTTTCGCAGCTCTGTTGGAATCTTCTATAAAAATGAATTTCGATATGATTTTCAGTTATGTAGACAATTTCAGATGGTGGAACAAGTTGTCATGTCTCAAGAATGGTTTTTTGATCAGGAAAGTTGAATGCCAGTTCCCATCGAGTACTCAACTTCTTGATTGGCTTCATTGGAAGTGTGATATCACTTGATTTATCTTTTATGCTGAGAAAGTAGAGTAGGATCATTTGTATACAAATAAGCTTGAGGATCAAGCATTTTTTTAGTTTTAGTTTTAAACTTCAACATGTCTACTTTCAGTTCTTTACACTACAAGGAAAAGATCCTCTAGCAGATGTTTTTGAGGAACCCCTTATAAAAATACCCCATACATCCATTTCTAGCGGAGGTTACTAGAGGAGGTTGGCGGGCGAAGGGTTTTGCGGATGTTTTCCGCTCGGTGCACTTGTCATCCAAAATCGCACCGGTGCTCTCTACAAGCGAAAGCACCGGTGCGCACAAAAATTGGTACACCAAACACTGTGCGCTCCGTACACACCCTCTCAGAGCGTCGTATTACTGTAGAGCACCGGTGCTTCACAAATATTCCACTCCAGCGCATCATAAAACACTGCGCCAAAACAGAAACCGCTCGGTGTGGTATTAAGAAACCGCACTGATGCATCATAAAACACTGCACCAAGACAGAAACCAACTGGTGTGTTCATAAGAAACAACACCAGTGTGCCTATAAACCATGCGCACTGGAACAGGGTTAAATAAAATAGAAATTACGGCTAAAAAATGACATTTTTCACTTTTTTGAGTTCTCCATAGCTCTCAATCACCGGTGCGCTCTACAAGAGAAAGCGTTGGTGCACACAAAACATTGGCACACCAGATACCATGCGCTTTGTACACACCCGCTCGGTGTGTCCTATTACTGTAGAGCACCGGTGCTTCACAAATATTGTATGCTAGTGCATCATAAAACACCGCGCCAAAACAGAAACTGCTCAGTGCAGTGATAAGAAACCGCACTGGTCCATTATAAAACACCGCACCAAAATAGAAACCGACCAGTGCGTTCGTAAGAAATAGCACCGGTGCACCTATAAAACCCACGCATCGGAACAAGGTTAAATAAAAAATATATTACAGCCAAAAAACCGAATTTTTCACTTTTCTCAGTGCTCCAGATCTCTCAATCACTAGTGCTCTCTGTAAGAGAAAGCACCGGTCGCACAAAACATTGGCACATCAGAAAACATGCGCTTTGTACATACCCACTCGGTGTGTCCTATTACTGTAGACCACTGGTTCTTCACAACTATTCTACCCCGGTGCATCATAAAACATCGCGCCAAAACAGAAACGGCCTGGTGCAGTGTTAAGAAACTGCACCAGTGCATCATAAAACACCATGCCAAAATTGAAATTGCCCGGTGTGGTCTTAAGCAACTGCACCGGTGCGCCTATAAAACCCTACGCACAGGAAGAGGGTTAAATAAAAAAAAAATTACAGCCAAAAAAATACATTTTTAACTTTTCTCAGTGCTCCAGAGCTCTCAAGCACCGGTGCAATTTATCCTTGTTTGAGTCGCCCTGACATCGATGATCCCATTGCACCCATTGCACACACTACTACTGTGCATTTCCCACCAATTTCTAGCTTTCATTTTGCAAAACGGTGGGAAAAATTTATTTTTCAAATTCTACAGCCAATATGCCTCCTCAACAGCGTAATGTACATGTATTTTTCTTATTTTTCCATAATTAATCTTTTTAGCGGATTAGAATTTAAAATAACCTTAAAATTAACCATTAAAAAGAAAAAAAAAATTGTCATGCGGTGCGCACAAGTCGTTCGGCTCACACCGGTAAGTGGTGCTGCCTGTAAAATTTACAGGCCGCATTGCAACTGGTGCTGCCTGTAAAATTTATAGGTCGCACCGCAACCGGTGCTAACGGTATCCAAACCATGTTCGGGGCGGTACCAAAAGGCACCTCGCGTTAATTTAAAATTAAAAAAAAAAGTGGGGTGCGGTCATTTAGTTGGTCGCACCGTTGACCATGGGAATAGCAACACGCTGTGTTGATAGAAATATCTGCCCTGTTGTTTGTCAGCGCACTGCATTTGGCATTCCGAAAGGGTCAGCGACGCGGCCAGGTAAAAGACCGCACCGTTGACTATGTAATTTTTCAGGAAGTCGGTGCGCTGACACAACTATACACGTCGAGGCATATATTTTAGTCAACACACCGCTCTTCTCACACCATATATAGTCAACAGTGCTTTAAAAAGTTTCAGGTGCACTCCATTCAGTGTGTTGTATTTTATCTAGGGCACCGCCCTCGGTGCGCTACAAACAAACGCCGCATCAGAACCGGTGCATGACTGTTTTTGTGGCGCACCGACTAGTCTGTTTTTTTTCCAAAATATATATATATATATTCATAAATACATGTCTGATTTAATATAAGAAAATTAATTAATATGTCAATGATTCAGAGAGAAGAGGAGGAACAACAACAACAACAGGCGGAGTAGTATGACATGGTTCACCTATGGAAGGCACGAGAGAGGGAGAGAGATGTGTACCCTCGCCCTATTACAGCAAATACCTAGGGGATCCTAAGGTAGGTAGTCCTCCTCAATTTCTATGAGGAGGTTACTTCCCTAAAGGCCCATAGTGTGATTTTTAGACATCTTATCTGCAGGTGGAATTCCCACTGACAATATTTCCAGGTTGGTCCTGACCAGTGGTACACACCCACTCAGGAAGATATATATTTAATTATAGGGCTATCGAGGAGAGGGGTGGATTTTCCCTCGTTCCCTAAGGTTCTAGCTAGTTGTGTAGCAGGGAGTTAGTTAGTTTACTCCCTAAGATACATTGGAGCATCAGTACTATCTCTTGCAAAGTTTCAGGTCGCTGGAGGTCAGTTACATATTGGTGCATTTGGTAGTGAGGACATGTAGTGTCTCTCACTTCTCATTTCTACCATTTCACAAAACACTATTGACGGGAAATGCACTAGTTGTTCGCTTCTATATTATGTTGATTCTTTAGTACAGGAGCCACGACTTGTTAGGTGGTCTGCCATTTTTTTGCGGCAGTTCTGTGCAGCCTTAGATATATTTCGTGCTCATGTACAAGGGAGGGTCAACTTCCATTTTTCTTCAAAGCTTTATTTTTTATTTTTTGAGAGGTTTCCAGAGATGAGGCCTACTTTTTTTCGGTAGCCTCGTAGGCCGATGTTGGAGGCACATATGCACATGTGGGGGCAGATGATGCCCAAGAGGGGAGAGACTATGTTTCCAGCCAGGATATCGCATGATGCACTAGACTTACTAGCCAGTGTTGACGAGTTACATCCCTTCATTATGGTCCCCTATCCTTATGCTGGATTGGATTGGCGAGGGTGTGCCAACATCCTCTTCACAAATGATGAGCCACCAGATGATAGAGGTAATATGACTGTTTTATTTATATTTATTCTAATATTTTCTTTAACTTGTTTTTATTGAATTGTCTAATTATTGTTGTGTACTTGTATATATTTTGCAGAAATTGTCTCTTTTGATGGCGAGGAGATGTCGACACCACCACATGATCCAAATGTGGATCTTGATGATGATCAGGGAATGCCAGATGCCGAGGATCACCAGGAGGCTGGTGCAGAGAGACATGCTCCTATTGGTGCGCCAGTACCACCTTTTTCTAAGCGTGGTCGACCTGATACTAGATACAGTATGGAGTTGGGCGACCAACTCAGTGCATTGATTGTTGAGGCGGGCATCAGGCCCACTCATTACAGAGACATATAGGTCGATGATAGGCTATTACAGATGTGGAGAGGCATGTTGCGTGACATGTACAGTCTGATGTGGCATGTCGTAGGAGCTACGACAGTTGTTAAGCGACTGAGGAGGAATCTTGCACGTTATAGGCATGGTCGAGCCGCAACACGTGATGGACAATCCGCGAGCAGAGACTCACATCTCATGATCGTTCACCTCGTGCCGCACCTGCAGATGAGCATGAGGCTCCATTAGCATCTAGCAGTCATCATGGAGATGAAGTTGGACCATTGGCCACGTCTAGTCTGCGGCCTACAACATCCATCAGTACTAGTCATGATCATGAGCAGGTTGGACCATCGACCGTCAAGCATGCCCCATTGATTGAGTAGGCCTCCACTAGTACTGCTATTGATGTTGTACTACCACCAGCTGATCCATGACATTTATATTACAGTTGTATATTTTAAACATTGTTTAGTTATATATATATATATATATATATATATATATGGTCCATGTATTTCATGTTCATGTTGCAGTTGCACTTAATTTACATGTTGGTGATCAGCATGATGTGTATATTGTTAGGTCATGTTAGATATGTTCATTTAATTTGCAGCTTGCAGATAGATGTGTATGTGATAACATGAGTTATTTGACATGAGATGTATATTTGATGTTTGTGTTGTGATGATGTTAATATATAATGTTAATTTGATGTTTGAATATTTTTTTTAGTCGAATATGATGTTTGTACGATGGTTATCATGATCATGATGTTTATTAATTAATTTAATATTAAATGACCATGATATTTATTAAATATTATGTCGTGATTGTAATTGAAATTTAAATTTTAATTGTATGTAAAATTGTAAAATTGTATTTCTATTTGTAATTGTAATTTTAACTGTAATTGTATGTAAAATATTTAATGTAAAATTTTAATTGTAATTGTAATACTTAATTTATTGTGAAATGATTGTAATTTTAATTGTATATATGACAAATTGTAAAATTGTAATTGTAATTGTAAATGTAATTATAATTATAATTCTAATTGTATGTTAAATATTTGTAAAATTTTAATTGTATTACTGTGAAATGATTGTAATTGTAAATTTTTAATTGTAAATGTAATTGTATGTAAAATTAAAATTCTAATTCTAATTCTAATTCCTATTTTAATTGTAATTTTAATTGTGATTGTATGTAAAATATTTGTGAAATTTTAATTGTATTAATGTGAAAATTTTAATTGTATTAATGTGAAATGATTTTATTAAAATATTTAAATTTGTAAATTTGTAAATAATTGTAAAATAATAAATCTAGAATAATATGAATTTTTGTAACATAATAAAGTTTAGAAAATAATGCAAATAAATTCATGTACTTTAGAATTATCATTATTTTATTACGATCTTACATACAAAAAATAACTTTATACAGTCAGGTGCGCTTATCATCATAACACGCATCGGTGCGCCTTAGTACTTAGACGCACCGGTGCTTCACATCTCTTCTGCACCAGTGCGTCATAAAACACCACGCCAAAACATAAACCTCGATCTTACAAACCGCACCGGTGCGCCTATAAAACCTTGCACACTGGAACAGGGTTATTTTGTAAAGTGCAATATTGGAGCAGTGGAGAGTTCGAATCGTGGGCAAGAATTTTTCTGAGGAGATGAGGGTTTGAAAATACGAGAGTTTGAATTTCGGCTGAGAAGTTTTTAGTAGAGAAAATGAGTGATTCAAATAGAAAGACGGACAAATACGCCTACAAGGATGCAAACGACTATAGAGCTTGACAAAGTACAAAAGGAGAAAAGGAGTACAGGTTGAGACCGGCAGAGAGAATTTGGTTGAGGCCAGTGATAGTGTTAAGAGGTCCCATGATGGAGAAATGGAGAGCAGAGTTGATGGCAGAGAAATATCAATCGAGACAGTCGATAAAGCCAAGAGGCACCATGAAGGGAAGGATTCTCATTCCCTTAAGGACAACAGAGAAAGATCAATTGACGTTGTTGATTGGGGTGGTAGGTCCCATCAAGGGAAAGATTCTCCAGAATGCATTTAAAATCAGCTCGGAGTATTGTCCGAGATTTAGTTGGCTTACATAAACTTTTACTGGAAAATATGACGTCGCATAAAATCACATCTTCGGCTTTCAATTGAACTTGAATGGCATCTCTAACTTGTCTGAGTTGTGGTCATGTGGATGAAACCAGTAAAAAGTCTGCTTGTATTATAAATGGAAATCCAGTGACCATTTCTGTGAGAATAAAAGCATAGATACCTGTAGCTACAATATTTCCACCTCCAAAACAGTTTCCCATTGGAAAAGCTAATGTAATAGCCCATTTTGCAATGTCTTTCCTCCACTCAACCCTACACTCATTTTCTATGGGAAGCCATTACCTCCACATGTAATAACTGCATCGTTTAGTCGAAAATCGGTCCTCTTATGCTAACAAATACAGAATGAAGGAATCGTTGTCATTTCTCCCAGAACATTCAAGGTAAGTTTCTCATAAAACAGAGATTGTATAAAAAATTTTAAGATCAAGATAGAAAGCACAAAGGAAAAAAGAGGAAATTGGATGCCAAGATGGAGGAGGAACTTACAAATGAGCAAGAAGATCATGGGTCAGCAAGCAGATCATGGGGCACCCTTTCTTGTTGCAGGTTATGGAAAGGTTCAAGTTTCTTTTTCTGAAACAAGAAGAGGTGTATTTTTGAAAAGAAATGGCCCAAATATTTTCATAGAAAAATGTAAATTTCCAACATGTGTAAAAACTAAAATATCTCCAACTTCAATAAAATGTTCAGAAACAAAACTTTCCCAACCATTTGTGAAAATTTCCTACGTCTTAGCATAGCACAGGTTCACATGCCACAATTGTCCACTTGGGCCTTGTACTATTGCATATTCACACGCCCCACATTGCATTCTCTCCACATAATCAGTGGGGACCTCCTGCAATAAACAAAATGCATTGGAAGAATAGTTATTTCCATCAAGAATTTATCCAGTTCCAATTCTCAATTCTAATTCTAATTCTAATTCTCAAGAATAAACAAAATTCTAATTCTCAATTTCTATGATTGGATTTCACTAAATTTTGGTGTACACACCTAAAAGTAATTTCGGTGCCTTAACCGAAAATCGGCTCTACTTTACATATAACCAACCAGTTCATTTTAGTTCTGCACATCAGTGTCGGTGTTACAAAAGGACGCATCGGTGCAGTGATTTAAAGTGACGCACTAGTAACGAATAAACGCAAATAAAAAAAAGTGCAACTCTATTTTCCTTAAGTGAAAAAAAAATTGGAAAATTGAAAAATGGGCGGCAAAATATTTTAGAAAATATAATTTCATAAAATAATTTTGTAAATACTAAACACTTTTCATTATTTCACTATTTTTGCTAAAATTTTCAGCCAGAGATTTGTAGGAGACATACCTGGAGAAAGAGAGCAAGAGAGCACTGTGGAGTAGCGAAATATGTTCAAACAGAAGTATTCAGACAATCAGAAACCAAACCTCTGGTGATTCAAACCCTGTATCATAGAATTTCAAACCATCTCGTGATTAAATTTGATTATTTTTTTTACTTTTTCTACAGTTTTATCCATTTTTACCCTAAGCCCTTCATTTTTTTTTTCCCTTTCTTCTCCCTGTTTCTATGATTTTAGAATTAGGGCTTTTCATTTTAGATTGACATTTAACCCATGGGATGACTTGCATAGTCAGATTCCAATCCATTCGGCCATTGCGTGAATTTGTGGAAAAAATGGATTTTTTTTATCGGTGCGCCCTGTGTAACCTAGTGCACTGGTGCGCTATATTATACAGTGCACCGCGTAAGTACTGTGTAATAAAAAATTTGAAAATAATTTTTTTAAATCAGTGCGCCATATTTGAAATAGGGCACCGGTGCTCCATGTTACGAGGATAACACCGTACGGTCTATTACACTATTTGTGTGGTGCGTTTATAATACCCCCACTCATCGTACGGTCTATTATACTATTTTTGCGGTGCTTTTTTAATACCCCTACACACCGACGACGATGCGTACATCATGAAAGGAAAACTGGTTCCTTGAGATTTATTTTTTACCTGAAAAGTTGACAATTTATTTATAAATATATTAAAGAATAATATGGTACAGGTTTCAAATTGATAAAGAAATTACTGACAAGAGATCAAGTAACAAAAACATTGATAACACATCAAGAAAAGAAAAAAAGTCAAGTTCTTTGTAAATTCTTTATAAAAAATATTATTTTTGAACTATATGTAAGTTTAACCAATATGTATTGTTTAATGTGTATTATGCAAAGCCAAAAAATGATGAAGCTCGATAAGATTATTTATGATCTAGGACCAGAAGAGCGTAAAATCTTGATGGAAAAATTGCAAAATGATGAATCAGGTGAATGAAAAAATACTATCGATCCAATATGAGTTTCTTTTTTTTAATTATCATTAATAATATACTTAAAATTATTAGATAACATTTGTCAAACAGTCTATTAATTCACATCTGTTTAATGTTCTACAGGGACCAACAACTCAGAAAAAGAATTTTCTTCTAAGAAAAGAAAAAAAATAGAACATGCAAATGAAAATGAGTTGCTCCTTAGCTCATCTGGAGTGGTGCTAGAGGTTAACGAAAGGGGGAAATTTTTTTACAAAAATTGGAGGGTTCTAGTGGAACAAATGTATAGAAATTCTTGCCACTTACAATACAAAAATCAATCCAATGATTCCAAGGACCAAATTTTATCTAAACTATAGGAAGAGTTTCTAGAGAATTGGTCATTGAGACATGTCAGACTTTTAATAGCAAAAACATACAAGAACAAAAAATAAGGAATGAAAAAGTAATATTCCTTTAAATGTTTGTATAGAATTATTTATAAATATCACTTTTGTTATATCTACTTTTGATATATCAATATAAAAATTAAATATTTTATTTTCATGTTACATTTTCAGGAAGATTATGAAAATCTCAAAAGATGAACGAGATGATATCATAAATATGCGAGTAGGAATGTCCAAAAAGTTGTACAAGGAGATAGTCAAAGAAATTGACAAAATTGCATCGTAGGAGGAGCCATCTCAACAACAATGTGCTTCAAATGTAATATGTAATCATTGAATTTTTCGATCATTAGGTATAATAAATAAACAATTTAGCATTAAATATTAACTTTCAAGAATTTTCTTGCAGAAAAGAAAAGAGAATGGGACCCATTCAGCACATAAAATAGGGCGACAAGGAAGAAAAGGGTTAATATCTAAGTTTGTGAGTAATTGTTACTTCCTTATAACAACTTAACTAGATTTCATTTTTGTATTTTTTAAGTTATTTTACAAAAATCATCATTGAATTGTTGGAGTTAATGCTTACATTCCATATTTGAGAAGTTGGTTTGTGATGGTTGAGAAATTCTCTCAACCTCTCTGTCTAATTTAGGAATACGTTGGATCTCAGAAACTATATTTAATAGAGTAATTTGAATGTAAATCGGTGTGTAAGTGTCTTTACACATAAACCATTTTTGAATAATTGATGAGTGTTCTTTAGTAATTGTGTGATTTTTAGCTATTTCTATCATGGTATCAGAGCACAGGATCAGAGACCTGTGTAATTGATTTTTGTTGAGTTATTATGATCTATTTGTGAATCCGGCATGTGTGGTTGTGCAGAATTCATGAGATTTCCGAATTCGTGAGATTGCCGTTGATTTGGAACTGGACTTAGATGATCAAAATGCAATGGTCGTTGAAGATTCGAATCGTCGACACTCTCAATATTATGTTCAGTGAATGGTTGCACAGAAGAGTGGTGTCCTTCACGAGAATGACCTTCTATTGAGGGAAGTATCGGCCTGTGACAATTAACCCCGCCATCGCCATAGTCTTGCAATTGCATTAATTTGCGACCCAATCCGTTTATGTGTCTGTTCTCCATAACCTTATTTTCTGCAGGCGAAGTACCCGTAGCAATTACCCATCAATCTGATAAATTAATTAATAGCATTTATTCATAATTTGCTATTTTTTATTAATGGTGATGGATTACAGCAGCACATGGGCCTTTTCATAAATGGAGGGCTGGCAACCATACTGTTGTGAAGTAGTCTAGTTACGTGATCTGTTAGAGCTTCGCATTAATAGTTGCAACAGGTGCGAATGAAGTTCTTATAGATTTGGGGCTTCTCGAATCTCCGAACTAGCGACCACACAACGCTCACCGGTGCCTCCACGCGCTGCACAAGCACAGATGAGCACCTGATGTCATTGTCTCCATCATAATTTGAATGGTATCGCCCGAGCATCTCCTACAGCCACTCCTCCCCATATTCTGCTTCCTTCTGCAAGTAATTAACGGCACCCGGCCGCATTATTTCCTTTCGACCCGCTCGACGATCTGGAGCTTAGTTCCTACTTGTCAGTACTTGCAGAGATCAAATCTCGTGATGATGATCACTACACCTCCAGCTACGTTTGATACATCATTGCAGCGGATACTCTGAATTCCACAATATTGCAATACAGACAGATGAGTTTTGAACCCTGATCATATGGGCTGAACAATGGAGTACTGGTTTCAAAAAACGAGCGCACATTGGAATAGCCATTGCAAATCATTAAATATTTCCAAATAAAAGAGAGACGTGGGCATATTCATATGGTGTGATTATGTTACTTTTAGTGAGAGAGAATTATTTAGACTTATTGTGAGTTTGTCTTATCATTATTTTGTTTGTAAAATTGATGAATTTTTTTTAAATAAAATGGTCATGATGTAATAACTGAATCTAGATACATTCTGTATTTAGACGCTTTTCTAGATAACTGGTGAGTACAGCGGTTGGCACCCATGTATCTCGGTGGATGGGAACTCGTCCATAGAATGACTAGGAGTTCAGCAATTGCAAAATGGAATCAATTGTGTTTGAAGAGATCAAGTGGCAGTAAGGCGCAGTATGGATGGTTCTCTAGATAGCATGGCAGTTGCGGATCTAGGGAAGGATCCCTCATTAGTGGTAGACGTGGAAGTGGTCTCCTAATGAGGTTATGCGATAGATTGGGATGTTGTCCAGTAATTGACTTCGGGAGGTCCTTGATTCGGGAGTTGAGGAAGCGAACTCGGGAATCCAACTTGCCAACTACACCTTTCCGAGGGTTATGAGGCAACTTGATGGAGCATCCACTGATAAGCTTGATTATTTTGTTATTTATGAGTGAATTCAATAAATTCATGTAATGTAATCATCAAGGGGGGATGTTGGAGTTAATGCTTACATTCCATCTTTGAGAAGTTGGTTTGTGATGGTTGAGAAATTCTCTCAACCTCTCTATCTAATCTAGGAATAAGTTGGATCTCAGAAACTCTATTTAATAGAGTAATTTGAATGTAAATCGGTGTGTGAGTGTCTTTACACATACACCATTTGTGAATAATTGATGAGTGCTCTTTAGTAATTGTGTGATTTTTAGCTATTTCTATCATGAATGTCTTCAAACAAGTGCTAACATACAAAGAAGAACCATCAGGGTTCTGAGTATATGTTGGCATATCAAAAATTAATTGTGGAATTTGTAAGCATCTATTGATCTTTTTTTACTTAGCTCCGTCTATAATTAATAGAACAAAAAAATATTTTATATTAAATATATGATTTGTTATGGGGTATAATACTTGCAGGAAAAAAAGTTTGGAACTGCGCCAACAGATGAAATTTTGAAAAATGGCATGGTACATGGTTTTGAAAGAATGTGTGTAGTTTATGAGTCAATTGTTGCTATGGTACGTCATTTTTCTTTTCGATTTACATTGATGTATATTATTTAATATTGAAATTTTAATTATTCTCACCAATGTATATACACTCATTTGAGTTTGTTTTTATGTTTGTAGATGGAAGGTGAAGAAGAAGAAAACAATCAACACTGTGAACAAAACATTCCTAAAAATAACCCGTCATGGAAGTAGCTCTAGCAGTGACAGCAATTCAAGTGAAGAATGATGAGCACTATGTTTGGATATCAAAGCAAGGCGTTGTATTTTTTGAAATATGTCTGTGAAATCAAACATTTTGTTTAATGTAATGACATAGTGTCCCAATTGAAAGATAAAGGGATACCAATAACTGTCTCATTTTGTATGACAAAGACTGTCTTATATATATATATATATGTGTGTGTGTGTGTGTGTGTGTGTGTGTGTGTGTGTGTGTGTGTTTTAATTTATTCTATTGTGTTCTCCATTGTCGTTCTCAAATACACTAATAAAAATTTAATTCATATGAATATTGTTATAAGATATATATGTTTCGACTTTTGATGAATAATGAATTTTGAAAAACCACAATAATTATGATATGATATAACAAATTAATCCAAACATCACATTCAAATGCATTAATAAAAAATTAATTAATATGAATATTGTTATAAGATGTGTCAATTTTTGATGAGTAATGAATTTAAAACAATCACAATAATTGCACTATCACAGGTCGATGTTTCTAAAAAATACAACATGAAAACCGGTTCGTCTTAGTTACTGTACACCAGTGTGTTTGTATTTTGAAGTGCATTGGTGCATTTTTGCGACCTATGGGCACCACACAAATACCAAAACCAATTAAAAATATCGGTGCATTTGTGCAGTATGACGCACCGATGCGTTTATGTGTCTATACGCACTGGTGTTGTTGTACGACCTATGGGCACCGCATGAATACTGATACCAATTATAAATCTCGGTGCGTTTTTGTGATACTGCGCACTGGGGCATGTATGTGTCTATAAGCACCGGTGCATTTGTACGACCTATAGGCACTGCACGAATATCGATACCAATTATAAATCTCGATGCATTTGTGGGATAATGCACACTAGTGTGTTTCTACAAGTCTATGCACCGGTGCATTGATCCGACCTATGGGCACCGCACAAATCCCAAGGCCAATTATAATGGCCCGTGCGTTGTATCACCAACACTACGCCTGGTGCAGATTTATGCCTTAACAGCCCGGTTCATTCTCCTTCAACCACCCTAGGGCACCTTCTGCATGTACGTACCAGTGCGTTAAAGCCAGAGTAGTGCACCGATGAAAAAAAACATCCGTAATAACCTCCGGCCACTCATTTTTTTTAGTTGTGTTGAATCTTGGTTAAAAGCTCCCCCAAATCCTCCGTAACCATAAACAAATGTTGTAGAAAATGTTTTTTTGACAATTTTGGCCAATTTTATAACACTAAAAACCTCCTTTATAACCTCCGCTAGAGGGTGTTTTCGTTATAGTGTTAGAAGCTATTGGTTTTTTTGGTGCTGAGGTTACAGGTGAGAGTGGGTTGTAAGTTTTCATTTTGAAGATGGGAGTAGGCCAATGGAGGTGGCACTGTAACTACTAGTTCTTTGTTGTACCATAGGGGCACACCATCCCTAGTGGAACCACTGCTATCACTCTCAAATTTTCAAATTTTTTTTATAGGTTCATCATAAGCTTCACCTTACGTTATGAGGTTAGATCATTCATTTCATGAGAAATTCACTTAATCATGTTTATTATAGGTCATAAACACTTCATTATTCTTGTCATTAGGGTCATATCCACAATAATCCACCTGGGGTTCATTTGCATAGTCATCAAAATTTAAAAAAGTGCCACTTGTCTAGTTTTTCACAATTTCATAGTGAATACAGTGCAAAATAGGCATATTTCGCTACGAAACTACCTAACAATTTCGTAGCGAATCTGAGGATTTCTCAGTTTTTTTGAATTTTTGAGCAGTCGACTACAAGGGTAGTTTCTGGGGAAATAGAGAAGCGTTCTAAGAAACAGAGAGAGGTTATGGTCAAGAAAAGATCAAATAACATTAACCTCTTTCACTTTTCTCAAAGGTGCTAGGAATTGGGATATTAGGAGATGTCTTTTTGGCTCTATGTTCAGATTGCGTATTTTTCCTGTTTGATACATGTTTTTCAAATGCTGTTCCCAGACACTTGGAGATGTTTTTCAAAAAACCAAGAGAGGTTTTTATTCAAAATAGACTGACGTACAAAATTTTCCTTCATTTTTTCATCTGCTATCAAGGATATGGAGATAGGAGCTCATCTCTGACCCTATTTTTTCAGAAAAAACAGAGTTATTTTATTGGTAAATAAACTTGCTAAAGGTGAAAAATATGCTTTTTGAAGAGGGTAAGAGGAATTTTGAGCCAAGTTTGCCTTATCATCCTTCATAATATAAATTTTCATAAGTACTGGTGAAATGTTGAAGAAAAAGGAAAATTTTTAATTTTCTACACTTTAGGTGTTTCCGCAGCATGTCTGAGGCTTGAAGCCCAGTTTTCGCTGCGAAATTTCTGAAGATGACCTTTTGAAAAAAAAAATTGATTAAACTTGGAATTAAATCTTGGGAAAAATTTTTATTAGCGCTTTAAACCTATCAAATATATCCATGAAAGAAAAGAGAGCTAAGAGGTGGTGGAAATTGGTAAATTAATTTGCTACCAAAATTTGCTACAAAACTGCCTTGTTTTCCCCTGTTTCGGCAACGAGTTGAATATTGAAGGAATTTTGTCTTGAAGTGGTGAATTCAAGGTCATATGATCACATATGGAGTTCAAATATGGTCAGGAATATATTTTCATATAGGTTTGGAAAAAGTGTTTAAAACAGAGGTACTACGAAAAGTTGCTACGAAATGGGCGCTACGAAATTTCTGTACATGATTGTTTTAGCAGTCAAATTCAAGTTTGATTTCTGACCAAATGAAAAATTATTTTGGAAATATGAAAGTGGTTTTTCTTCAGCACAAGCTCGTCTACAAAAACCTCTCTTAGTTTTTGTAAATCCATCAGGGTTTTGAAATTTTACACATCTTTGAAGCCTATTTTTTAGAATTTTCACTAACCAGATTTGTGAAACAATTGTAAAAATTGACTTGGAGGAGGTTTGGCTTACCATCCACATGACATAATGACACATCTGCACTATAGTACACTTAGAAAATTATTTTGTTTCAGTTGATAAAGGTTATTAAATTAATTTTTTGAACTATTAATGAAAGAAGAGTCCTTTTTGTATTCAAACTCTGCAAAATAGAAATATCCCTAGGAAGTCTCCAAGTGATGGAATCATGTTTGAAATAGGTATCTGAGGTGGGAATTCGAGGTGAGAAAGGTGGAAAATAATTTGTATGATTCATAACCTTATAAATGAGAGAGTTTTAGAGTTTTAAAGGGTTGGGAGATGATGAATTGACACTACCATTGTTGTAATTTTTTTTATCATAAATATACAGTTGCAACATACCTATTTCAGACCTAAGATTCTTCTCTAAATTCTTATTTAAGTTTTTAATATTAGTATTTTACTTTCTATCCATTTTTCTATTTGTATAATCACTTAGAATTCATGGTTACATGCTCCAACTTCCTTTATACACCTAGTTTGTTGTTTTGTCATGTTTTATTAGTTTTCTTATGGATAATCACTTGGAATTCATGGTGACATGCTCCAACTTCTTGTATACATATAGCTTGATGTTTTTTCCTTCATGTGTGGTTTAATAATAATACAATTTCCTCAGCTTCCATGAGATAAGTTGACCTGTGACTTAGTTTTCATATTGAATCCATACGCCCAATGGTAGTAAACCCTTTACATCTTTCACCTACACAAAAACAACACATTCAATCCAATTCAGAGTTAGCCATCTACTTTCAAGATTACTCATTGAATATCCTTTATCCTTTTGAGAGATCCCTATCAAAATAAAAAGGCTAATTTCCTATTACAAGTTGGTTTGAAATAGTTACTCCAAGTTGACCATCGAAGTAGCCCAAGAGGACACAATTCGGTGATAACATAATGATTGGTACATTGATAGCGGGGCTTCAACTCATATGACTAGAGTTTGAGAATATTTCTTGAGCTATCAAGAGGAACAGATGAATTTCCATATTACTATGGGAAACAAAACAAAGTGTACCCTAGTAGGAAGAGGGACCATAGCATTTCATAAAGAAGCAGGAGATAACCTCTGAGCCACGAATGTGCTGCATTTGACAGGATTTGCAATGAATTTATTTTCAGTGTCCCAGTAGCAGGACAAGGGATATGATGTATACTTCATTGGAAGGAAAGTATACACCGAGCATCGAAGCTGGAATAAAAAGACTCAGATTGGAACTCGAAGCAACATACTATATAGGTTGAAGCTTGAGTCTCCAATGGCGCTGGTAGGTCGCGATATCAATGGGGAAAAGGACCTGAATGAGCTATGCATAGACTAATTGGGCATCTAAAACATGGAGCTCTAAGAATACTCAAATAAATTGTTATGGAAGTTTGAATATTAAGTATCAAGCACGATGACGTATGTAGAGGATGCGTACTAGGGAAGTACGCTAAATCAACATATTCCAGAAGCAACGACAAGGCTCCAAGTGTATTAGGGCTAATACACTCAATTATCTATGGTCCAATGTATACCATAGCTCTTATTGATGGTGACTATTTAATCACATTTATTGATGAACACTCGAAGAAAAATTGGATCTACTTCTTAAAGACCAAGGATGAGGTATTTCATCAATTTGGAGAATTCAAAGCTCTGATTGAAAACATGACAGGGAAGAAGATAAAAATATTGCGTTCAGATAATGGTGGAGATTACACTTGACAAATACTTCACATAATTTTTCAGAAGAGGGGTCATCAAAAGACAATGGACATATCCATATAACCTGGAGCAGAATGGATTTGTAGAGCGGAAGAATGGGAGTATTGTTGGGGCAGAAAAATAAATGTTGTATGGCCAGGATCTCCCTAGATTCTTATGGGTAGAGGCATGCAACACAACTATATATATCTAGAATAGGACTCCTCATAGATAATTGGGCAAGAGAACACCTGAGAGTACCTTCACGGAGAAGAAGCCGAAAGTGAGACATTTCAGGATATTTGGAAGTGTGGCATTTTTTCACATTCCAGATGATAAGTGGAGAAAATTAGATCAGACTGCAAAAAATGGGGTATCTTGTAGGATACAATGAGACCTCTAAGGCATATAGATTCTACATTCTAGGAAACAGGAAGATTGTAGTGAGACGAAATGTAAATTTCATGGAAGACGGAGTTTTCAGGAAATCCCGAGAGATGAATACTAGAGACAAGACAAAGGATGTTCCTCTTGTCCAGAAATAGTAGGGGGGAGAACTAGTAGGTGGACATACATATGGATCAAGCACCGTAATCAACACCAGTGTTTCCTCAGGTGAGGAAAATATAATAGTTCACAACAGATGGGACAATAGGAAGAAGAACTGGTTGAGCTACCCACCACCAATGGAAAAATTAGCAAATAAGTGTGCCAGATGCTGAGGGATGCAAAGGAGTTTATTGGAGCTCCTAGAATCGAGAAAAGGGAGCCTAGAAAACCTGACAAATACCAAGCCTTGGTAGCATAGGTTGAAGAACCCTCTAGCTTTCAGGAGGTTGTACAACATCAGGTCTCACTGGATGCCATGGTAGAGGAGTATAGTTATATAATGACTAATGATGTCTGGGAAATTATGCCTATACCAGAAAATTGATCAGTTGTAGGTTCAAGATGGATCTACAAGATCAAGTATGTGGCAAATGGAAGCATAGAGAAATTCAAGGCTAGGTTCGTGGCCAAGGGGTATGAACAGAAGGAAGTAATTGATTATGAGGATACCTTCACCCTTGTTTCCAGACAAACCTCCATCAGATATGTTGTATCCTTAGTAGCGCAGATGGGATTGGAAATTCACCAAATGGATGTCAAGACAACGTTCTTGAATGGGGTGATAGAAGAGAAGGTTTACATACAACAACCAAATGACTTTGAGACCCGTGAGAATAAATATCATGTTTGTAGACTGAAGAAATCCCTATATGGGCTCAAGAAGATACCCATAGCTTGGCACGGTCAGATTGATGGGTACTTGCAACAGTTAGGATTTGTCAAGAGTGACACAGATCCCAATATCTACTATAGATAATGAGCCACTTATTCTGGTATTGTATGTAGATGATATATTACTTACAAGATCATCTAGGCTCATAAAATACTGCAAGAAAAATTGGAATCTGAATTTGACATCAAGGATTTGGGGTTGAGGCATTACTTTCTAGGGTTGGAGGTATGCAAAATAATGGAGAAATATTCTTAGGACAAGGAAGATATGCCTCAGAAATTCTGAAGAGATTCAGGATGCAAAATTTTAGACCCATGGTGACACCCATGATAACCAACTAGAAGAATATAGATGCATCAGGAGACAAGAAAGTGGACCCCACCTTGTATAGGTATCTCATTGGCTCACGTATGTATCTAGTGAACATTAGGACAAACCTATGATTTTCTGTCAACACCCTCAGTCAGTTCATGGTAGAACCAAAGAGGGTACACTGGGAATCAACAAGGCACATTATCAGATATGTACAGGGAACAATCTGATATGGGTTGAAGTACACGCGAGGAGATGGTGTCAGATTGAGTGGTTTCACATACGCAGATTAGGCAGGTAGTTCAATAGATTGGAAGAGTACCTTAGGGTATTTCTTCAACATCATATCAAGGATGACCTCTTGGTGCAATAGGAAGCAGAAATATGTATCACTAAGCTAAGAAAAGGCAGAATATATGGTAGCAAGCACAACTATGTGCGAAGCCATATGGATCAGAAAACTTCTTGTGAATTTGTTCAGAAGAAAGATGGAATTGACCAGTATCTACTGTGATAATTAGAGTTGTATTAAACTCTCTGAGAATCTGGTATTTCATAATCCGTCAAATCACATTGAAATAATGTGTCGTTTATTAGAGACTACGTTCAGCGAGGGGTAGTACAGTTGTAGTACGTCCCCATAGGAAATTAGGTGGCATACATACTCACCAAATCTCTCAGAAGAGCTAAGTTTGTTCACTTCAGGGAGAAGATGGGTATGGTAGAGAATCTATTTTAGTAGAAGAAACATGTGATATCTCAGCCACAGATGAAACATTTTAGAGTGGGTTACAGTATGGATGTAGTGTTGATCATGGTAGGATCAACAGTAGTACAGTTGTAGCAACAGCACAGTGGTTGATGGGCAACATGTCATACATCAGCAGTGCAGAGGGAGATGCTTTAGAGTCAAAACAGTGTGCAATAAGGCATATTCGGTAGAGCACATTCCTCACTAACAGGGAGTGTTAATTTTTGGTAACATCGGATGTGCTCTAAGCCTCAAATAGTGTGGAGAGGCTTAGACACATGTATTCCAGATAACCCAGAAATAGTTTTGGGAAATTCCACATTAGGGGAATCTGGAGGTCTAAAATGGGCCTCCTAAGAAAAATGTACAACCAATATAAACTTTATAACAACCAATAGGATTCAAGATGATGATTTCAACCATGGGGGATGATTCACCATTTTTGGAGTAAAAAATTAAAAATATTAAAAAATAAATAAAAATAATAAAACTACTTTTTCAATTTGTATTTTCAACTTATATCCGTAAGGTTTTACTCAAATTTCGAGCAAGAGTACTCATTGGATGAAAATTTAATTCCTCATCCAATGAGTACCCATGTTGCATACTTTCGATGGACCTTTCTACATGAAGAATATGAAATACGTGAAAAAACGTGATTGCAATCACATTTTTCATGTATTTATAATTTTTCATGTAGCAGGGTCCATTGAAAGTCTACAACATGAGTACTCCTTAAATGAGGAATCAAAATTTCCATCCAATGAGTGTTTCCGCTCAAAATTTGAGTAAACCAATAGGGAGATAAGTTGAAAATATGAGTTGAAAAATTAGTTTTTCTTTTTTCCCTCTAAATTTTTATGATGTAAACTAATATTTTTTTATTATTTCCACTATTATTTTATAGTTTCCTTAGGAGGTACTTTTTAGACCTCAAAACTCCCCTATTTCCCGGAGACAGTTTTATTTAATAAATTAATTATTTTTAATCGGACCCTAATTCTAAACTTAGGAAATTAAAATAATTAATGTGTATTAATCTAACTGTGGGTGTAGATTATAGAAAAAGACGAGGATCAAGTCAAAATGATCTTATCCATTGATTATATTCTAATCTGGGTCATTGAATTTCGAATAGAATATTATTTAAGGAAGTTTTAGGGTCATTTGGAAAACACCCAGAGTAGATACTCAGTTTCCCAAGCAAATCGATTTTCTTAGTGGTTGAAGTTTGGCAAGAGAAACGATTCATAGGGAGTGTTGCAGGTGGAGAGGACATAGAGGGTATCAACATCAGTCAAGAGTGCAAGGTAAAGTGACACAATGCAGAGAAGGGACAACGCAGAAGCATCAGAGGGACAACATAGATCAGTGACACAGGACTACGCAGTCCTCACACAGAGATGACGCATGAGGGCCAGCAGGGCCTCTCAGAGATCAAATTTCTGTCAAAAATTTGTGAGAATATTTCTCTAGTGTTATCATAGTGACTTCCCTTCATTACTATTGATTGCTATTTGTACAAGACAATTTTTCTAAAGAAGAATAATAAAACCCTCATCTACTGCACCAATTTTCCTACATTGGGTTTTTCCGAGGACAATTGTCCAAAAAAAATTGTGTCACTCTTTTGTTTGAATTTATTTATATTTTTCTTAGTATTTATTTTTCAAGGATGCAGTAGAATTTATTTTGATATTTACTGAAGTAATTTCTGTAAATAAATTATCGTTGAATAATAAGTAGGATAAATAATATCAAATACTGCAGTAGGATTTCGTTTTAGAAATTTTCACAGTTTTGTGGGTATGTACAAGTTCTATACGTGCAACATGATGTCTCTTATGTAGCGTATTATCAGAGCTAGTATGTTACTGACAACGATGATTGATGCGTGCTAGGAGCATGCAACAACAAATACATCATATGAGGTTGGTGATGATGATGATCAAGGTGATGATCATGATCATGATGATGAGGGTGGTGATCATGATCCTCTTGGTAGTACCATCCCATCAGATAATGATTGTCAAGGAGTCGGTGATCCTTATAGTATTACACCTCGTCAATCGTTTTTTGATGAGATGTCAGAGCTAGAGGATGTGCCTCATGTTTCTCCTAACAGAGCAAACCAACCACCTTAGAGTTTTCCAGAATGCATTGATGGCAAAGACGTAGCTGACCATCCATCGTCTTCTACTCATGAAAACCAACCACATCCTCCTACACCTCATTTGAGGTCAACTGAAATTGATCATGCAATAGTTGACCATACATTGTCTTCTACTATAGACCATCTTGGAACTACGTATGTTTTATCAGATATTTGAATGGACTTATTTGACTTGTTTTTATGTGTGTGTGTGTGTGTGTGTGTGTGTGTGTGTGTAACACACACACAAACAAGTCAAATAACTACATCAAGCCAAATAAGTCCAATCATGAGGTTGGTGATGATGATAATCAGGGTGATGATCATGATCATGATGACGAGGGTAGTGATCATGATTCTCTTGGTAGTACCACCCCATCGGATAATGGTTGTCAGGGTGTCAGTGATCCTTATAGTATTGCACCTCCTCGTCAACCATCTGTTGATGAGATGCCAGAGCTAGAGGATGTACCTCATGTTTCTCCTGACAAAGCAGACCAACCACCTCCTCCTCCACCTCATAGTTTGCCAAAATGCATTGATGGCATAGATGTAGTTGACAATCCATCGTATTCTACTCATGCAAAACAACCACATCCTTCTCCATGTTATTTGAGTTCAACAGACATTGATCATGCAATAGTTGACCATCCATTGTCTTCTACTGCAGACCAACCTAGAACTACGTCTATTTTATCAGATATTTGATTGGACTTATTTGACTTGATGTAGTTATTTGACTTGTGTGTGTGTGTGTGTGTCTATATATATATATATATATATATATATACAGTGAATTTTTTTTGTTCATGTTTATGTACCTAATTTATATGTTGGTGTTGACGTGTCTATTGTTAGGTCATGTTAGATATGTGCATTTAATGTGCTTACAAATAGATATGTATGTGAAAGCATTTATTTGACATGAGATTTATTTTAATTTGAGGATGTGTGTGGTGATGATGTTAGATTAAGATGTTTTTGTTTTGTTAGATGTGATCATGATGATAATTCCATGTTATATTATTAGTTTTGTAGTCTAGCTAATGAAATTTATATGTGCTAGAGGTGTATATAATTAGATGATGGTAGTGAATTTGAATGTGTATCTTAGATGATTTTTATGATTGTTATATGGTTATCATCATGATTTTTATTTTATGAAATAATATTTATTATAGGTTATGTATTGGTGAACTTATATCAAACTTTTATATATTAAATTGTATACAAAATGAATTTAAAAAAAATGCAAAGATATTTTTATAAATTACAAAGTATAGTATGGTTAAAACTATGATTGTAAAATTAAGTTGATATAAAAGGCTGATATGGATTAAGGATGGTATAATATATATGTAGTTTACATCGAAATGTTTTATTTATAATTTACGTTCTCTACACCAAAATGTTAAAATATGCCCCCTCATAATATTTTCCTGTATGTATAAATTTAATTATTTTTATTATTAATATTTTGTAAAATATTACATATCAAATCCATATTAAACATTAAAAAATTTACAAATATTCAATATACATTGAATTAGAAAGCAACTATTAATGGAATAATAATTCTATCAATCTTTCTCACTCAAGTGAAAATATAAGAAAATTTCAATTTAAATTACTTTATTTTTCTCCTATCTGTAAAATTATGTCATGTAATATGGATATTGAAATACTTTACTTATTGTTGTGAGTAAAATATTTTTTGTTATAAATATAATTTCATTTTAAATATCACATGTAAATGGAACATAGAATAAATTACACATATTGTAATATCAATAATACTATTTCTTGTCATGTGAAAAATTATATTTCTTCCTTGTACTAAAAAGTAAATAATACCTTTTTACTCATTACGTTTCTTCATCATAATAAAAGATATATTATATTTTTGTAACTTTGAGGTTACTTTATATCTATATATAAATTTATATAAGATTAAGGCGTAAATTGAAGTATTGTGATTATGACCAACATTAATTTATTTTGTTATTACTATTTTTAATTTGTTAATTTAAATTATTGTTTTACTATTTTTAAATGTAATGTTACGTGAAAAAATCTCTCCCGTGTTGAGTTGCAGAGAGCCTCTCAAAGCAATTAATTTAGATTTAATATATATATATATATATATATATTAAATTTAATTTATTGCAAAAGTTATGAGATTTTCAAGCAATTTAAATTTAATATTTATTGAAACTCTTACCAATTTAAATTAGAAATTTCTCTCTCTAAAGATGAGGATAAAAAAACTTGTAGTTGTGTACCTTAAAGAGACAAGTGATATAAAAAATTTGATGATATTTTGGTTCTTTATTTGTTGTGTACTACTGGTTTCAATTTAACCATTTTTAATAATAAATATGAGTTAAATAATATAAAAATGATAATAAATTAGATTTAAACTTTTGACAAATATTATATTTGATATTTCTTAATTAACAACTCAGAAAATATTATTTTTTCCATATACTTATCATGAGATAGTGACTAAATTCATATTTTCACATTTCTCCTAGCTAATATTACATCATGTTCACAATTATATATATATACTTGGTGATTCAATTTCTTCATTTGAATTTCTTTCAACATTTTCACTATCTTCAATCATTTGTTTAATATCTCTTTCACTTTCTCTTTAAAAATTTTGTATCTCATCATCAATGTTTTGAGAAATATCTCTCTGTGTTTACATTGCAAAATATTTTTCAAATTAGTTCATCAAATAAAAATTAAACTTCACATTTTACACTAGGAAAATTTTAAATATCAAATTTATAATATTTACATTTATATACATGCTTCAACTTCTAGTTGAGGTTGATTTTCCCTTTCAATATTTGAGCATTCTTCTCTCTTTTTTTTGCGAGATTCTCTCCCTTATTCTCTATGTTCCTCAGGGTCTCTTGTTTGATCATATTTTCTCTTGCAATTCCTTCGATTTCCCATGATAATTGAGTATGAGGTTCAAAAAATTTCCTTCAAAAATTTAGACAATAACTCAATTAAAAAAAAAAACATCACAAAAGATTTAATTGAAAAAAAAAAAAAAAATTCATTTTAATTTTTTTTTCCAAAAATACATACTTCAATCCAAAACACTTACTTTAAAAAATCTGAGAAAAAAATTTCTTATAAAATGAAATGAAGCTCAAAATATTTCCTTCCAAGTCCTGCAAAAAAAATCCATTTAAAAAGTTAGACTAAAACTCATTTTAAAAAATTATTATAAAATATTTACTTCAACCCAAAACACGTACTCCAAAAAAATGTCACTTCAAAAAATACCTCCAAAGAATTTCCATTGAAAATTAAGCCCAAATTCTTAAAAAATGCGACTTTAAAAAATACCTCCAAAAAATGTCCTTTGAAAATTTTGCCCAAATAGCCTCTAAAAAAATATCAGTTTAAAAAATACCTCCAAAAAATGTCCTTTGAATATTAAGCCTAAAAAGAGTCCTTTTGAAATTAAGCCCAAAAAAAGGCCAAAAATGTCTTGGAAATTAAACCCAAAAACCTCTAAAAACAAAATACATCCAAAAAAATGTCCTTTGAAAATTAAGCCCAAAACCTCTAAAAAAAATGAAAAATAAGCCAAAAACCACTAAAAACAAAATACCTTAAAAAAAATGAAGCCAAAAAATATCCAAAAAAGGTATCACATACCTCCAAGAAAAGTCCTTTGAATGTTATGCCAAAAAGAGTCCTTAAGCCCAAAAAAACTCTTTGCAAAATCAGACCAAATGAAGAAATGTTCGAAATTATGCGAAAATAATGAATCCGTTTACGTCAATTTATATTGTCGCGAAATGGTATTTTGGAGGGGATTCGTTGAATTTTTCGGCCGACGTAAAGTCAATTAAAATTTCGGGCAAACTTTTGTAAAAAATTCGGCCAAAATTTTGTGTCGTTAGACTTAATAGGCCGTTGGGGGAAAAAACAATTCAGTCGAACTTTTTTTGAAAGTTCGGCCGAACTAACACGTTTGCACTTACGTAGAGCCGAGATCTGAATACATTTCTTCAGCTTTGGATTGATTAAACTCCACGAAAATTTGTGAATTAACTGTCGAAACCAAGACAAGCATTTGCAGAATTCAATCTACTTTCATGAAATATAACTTTTATGGAATTACATAAATATTTACTAATTTTAATTAATTTTGTAATAAAACGGGTGCAAACAATTTCTGAAGGTCATTATGATTCAGTGAAATCAATATTTTGTATCTTCCAAAATACACTTAAAAAAAATTGAAAAAATTATGGTGCATTACATTAATCCATTGTCTGTAATGGATAGTTTTTAGATTTTCATTTTATAACTTATATGTGGAGAAATTTTGTGCGTGCTGAAACATATTCAAAATATGTAGTTTTTTCATATTGGATCAGTTCAAAAAATTCTATTAATTATGATATGCATCAGTTGGTTTTGTAAATATAACAAAACCAAAGTAGACTCTGTCTAGATTGTTGTAACACATTTTGTTTCTCAAAAACACAAAGTTTTCAAAGAATACACCAGCGCATATTAACATGACTTTTGATGAATCCTTTGATTGTTAAAAAAAACACACTCAAATAAATGCTAAGTTGACATATCAAATGTGTATAAAAAATTCCAAAAAGTAAGTAATAGAAAGCTAATAAAACTTCTGACAACTTTTATTTTTATCTCAAAATGAAATTCTAAACAGAAAAATTGTTTTGCCTTGTAGAAAGTTGAAGAATAGAAAAAAATGAATTTTTTTCTCAAAAAAAGGCAAAAAGTGTAACCCAACTTCACATTTTCACCAAAATTGAACACATGCACCTAATATTGAAATTATGCATATTTATTAATTTAGTTATTTATTGAATATGTAAACTTATTATGTACTATTAATTCGAATATGTACAAATGAAATCAATGTCGATGATGAGATTTTAGAAAATGTTGACACTCACACATATGGAGATAAAAGAGCTGACCATGTTATACGATATCGTGTTAATCGAATTTTTGACACGTACTTCATAAAGGAAAATGTGGCAGTTGAAGCCCAATTGTTGAAAGGTCTCCTATCATTAAGGAAATTAAAAGAAGCTACAAATTTATTGGGTATTTGAAAATCAACAAAAGATAAAAAAAAATGAAGGAAAATGTGATACAAAATATAAATAGTTCTATGATTTCAATTAGAAGATCTATACATAAAAATGTTTCAGCTGCATGTAGAGCAATACATATGGCAGTGGTTTCATCAAGTACTCAAGAAAATTTCTTGGTAAAATCTATGACACGATCATTAGGAACCTCACGAAAACTTTACACAAACATCGGAAATTTCGGTTGCAAATAGATGTAAATGATGAGCTCGCTTGTTGGATATCTATTTTTAGGTAACCATACAAATATAGACTCGGAGAAAATGTTAAAAAAATATATATGAATATTGGATGAAAACTTCACGTGTTTCGCCAAATGCAAGGGATGTGATGCAAAGAAGAATATCATGAAATCAGTACGAAGTACATCCAAAACATTTCTTGGACACCACTCAAATAGAGTTGTTCAACAAGTTCAAAGAAGATAATCATGAAATTGATGTCTCAATCAGTATTTTTGTGCAACAAAAACCATGGTATGTAAAACCTATCACCGTACACGAAACTTGTTTTTGTCGTTATCATGTGGAATTTCAATTATATTATGACACATTCCTTAATTTTGGTAGAACATTTTGGAAAGATTCACCTCCTCCTTCCACTATCCGTGATTTCATATCTCAAATTCTCTGTGGAAGAGAAAGCCATGAATTATTTTACGAAAAGAAATGTGTTGGTGGTAAAAAATGCGATGATTGTGGAAATTTGACTAAATTTCAAAACAAATATTGTACTGATATAAATGATCAATCATTGTCCAACATGAAAGTGAAATGGAAGAGATATCAATATATCCATACATCGATTCAAGGTAGTACTACAAGTGCTAAAAGAATTGATTTACAAGAAGAAGAAATGTTTCTGATAAATTTTTTGAGAATGTTTGAGGCGGAAATTTATAAATACACCAAGCATTGCCATAGAGCTTGATGCTAGGATTTGCAATTCAAAAAATCCGGTGAAATTTTTCCACCAAGGACCATTTTGTCAGTAATTGATTTTGCAGAAAACTACACATTTCTTCCATAAAAGGAAATTCAAAGTGAATACTATCATTCTGACCAAGTCTCCATGCTTGTCCATATTCTATATAGAAATGTTAAACAAAATGTTGATCATATAGAAAGCATGAGTGAAAATCGGCATGTTATTAAAGAATATCACTTTTATATCAGTGACGAACGTACACATGATACATATTTTGTACAACACTATTTTGGAAAGACTTTTGACTCCTTGAAAAGTCATGGAATAAAATTCAATGAACATTGGATATGGTCAGATGAATGCTTTCTCTAGATTGGGATAGAAAGAAACATCTATGCATAATGTCCATTTTTTAACCATATTTAGTGAATTTTTTTTTTATCCCTGAAAAAAAAAATCAATAAAATATATTAAATTAACATTTATTGCAAATGCATGGGAGAAATGACACATGTGCATGAGAGAAATGACATGGGCATGGTCTACCTCAAAGTTTGACTTAAATTTTATGGGACAATTCACATCTAGAAATGAGATTCCTTAAAGATTGCATTTCCTAGAGTTTAAGGGTGATTTATGACATGTACATGGTTCGTGCATGGTTTGCCTTAAAGTTTGTCTTAAATTTTATGGAAGAAATCACATCTAGAAATGACATGCCTTAAATATTGCCTTGCCTAGAGTTTAAGGGAGAAATGACATGTACACGGCTCGTGCATGGTTTTCCTTAAAGTTTGCCTTAAAGTTTATGGGAGAAATCGCATCTAGAAATGACACACCTTAAAGATTGGCTTGCCTAGAGTTTAAGGGAGAAATGACATGTACATGGTTCCATGCGTTTAGTGGATATGTCACCTTTAAGAAAGGGTAAGATCCAGAGGCTACCTGGCCCTTTACAGACTCTGCGTTTAGAACTTGTAGAAATTAACACTCAACAGAAAAACTAAAATCCTATGGAAGTTCAACCACTTTAGGGGATCCTATCCTATGGAAGTTCAGCTACTTTAGGTTCAGTTTTTAGGCCTTAAAATTTGCCTTGAATTAATGGGAGAAAGCCTTGAGAAATGACACATGCTTTAAATTTTTCCTAAGGGTTTATGGGAGAAATGACACATGTATGGGAGAAATTACGCATGTACACAGTTTTCCTTAAAGTTGTAGTGGTTTAAATGGATATTAAAATGAAGAACTTCTATTTAGATCTGTTCCATAGATTGACTCTAGGGGCATTTACTGGATATGTCACCTTTGAGAAAATATGAGATCCAGAGGCTACCTGGTCCTTTACACACTCTGCCTTTAAAACTTGTAGAAGTTAACACTCAATAGACAGACTAAAATCCTATGGAAGTTCAGCCACTTTAAGTTCAGTTTTTAGGCCTTAAAGTTTTCCTTGAATTAATGGGAGAAATGATCAGGAGCTCAAATCTGAGCTTGAGAAAAAGCTCAAAAATAAAAGTGCTCAAATTGACTTGGAACCTGAGCGACCGGATAGGCCTCAGCGATATGATCCCAACATCGTGAACGACATTGAAAACCAACGTTGTATGAAGAAGTTATTCAACTTTGAAGTTCTTCAATTTCAGTAAAAAAAAAGGCCAGTTTGACTTTAGAAATTGGAAAATATAAAAAAAATAATATTTTGTGAATATTCCTCAGAATATTCTAGAAATATTCCTTGGAATATTCCACAAAATATTCCCTATGGACCAATAATTTTGCGACAAGTGGCAATCTGTCATTTGATACAGGTTTGACTTTTCATAATTTTGACCAATTACGGGCTGCCACGTGGCAGGCCCAGAGGGCGCCACATGGAACCTTGGTCATAATGGTGGTCGTTTAAAATATTTAAAAAACTTGTGAATTGAACTCATGACCTGTGGTCCACAAGTGCAACGCTTTACCAATACACCACACACTTAGTTCTTGTTATGAAATGGGCGCAAACAAATATTTTAACGGCGGAGTTGTTACGGTTTTTTTTTCAAAACGGTCGACCCACATTTTATGCCGAAATGTGGCCACGATATCATCACATTAAATGTTATCTCTAACCGTCCACCAATTTTAGCGCCATCCCACCAATTTAGGCGGATTCTCCACATTTAACTGCAGTTAACTACAGTTGGCCCACAATTAGTGGGATTTTTGCCTAACATTGGGCAAACATTGTTTTGATGATATATTTCACATGCGAGATCCTTTTGGGGTGAATTCTGTCTTCATTTTGGGTCTCTTCGACCTTCTGGACTCAATGGAGTAGGTCTGAAATCTAACATAGGTCATCTACGGAGTTTTAAGCATCGAAGAAGATGAAGGAGCCATCAGGGCCTGCAAGGAGAAGGCTGTGTATTGGACTGTGTTTCTATGTTTAAGGTAAATGAATAGGAATCATTAGCTATTTCATGCCTTTTGAATCTGTTTAGATATTTTTCAGAGCCTGTTAAGAACTTTAGAAAGCCAAAAAGCTTCATTTAAGTTCTAGAGGCCATTTTCCAAACAGAGTCATGTGTAGGCGAAACCAGAGCAGCCGGAGGCCGTTTTTTATGAAAAAAAACTCTATCTTGACTAATTCAGTCATTCTGGAACCAATGGAAGTGGTTTTAGATCATTTTGAGTACTTCTACAGCTCGCGAAGTTCATATGAAGTCGTGGGCAGCCCTGGGCAAATAGTGGAGGAGAGCCATTTTTTGGGATGTTGTGCTTAATGTAAGAAATTTATCAGTTGATATTTGATGTCTGATCATTATTGGATGTAGCAGTAGTGGTATCAGGGACAGAAATAGAAATCTGAGGGATTTTGTACCATTTACAAGCTCAGAGAAGCTTAGTGCACCGACAGAAGGGTGTGTGTCCATGGAAGCCTAAAGTTGTTTGCAGGAATTGAACATCCATTAAAGGGATTTAAAATGGTATTCTCAGCCCTTTGAATCATTTTCTTATTCAGTGTGGTTAAGTGTGGAGCTTGTAAAAGAATTTAAGTACCTTAATCCCAGAGAGTCTAGTCATGTTGACGAAGCTCAAAGGAGATGTAGCCCAAGAGTTAGGGTGAACTCCTATATTATATTGCTGTTGTGTTTTGTTATTATATGGCTGAATTATGTTGCTGATATACATGTTAAGTTTCAGCAAAAACAAATAAACTTAAAACACATAAACAGAAGAAAAGACATACACCTCTTCCAAGAAAAAATTCTGCATAATGTCATGTTTGAGTAAGGTCATTTTAATTAAGTCTAAGTGTTTACTTCTATTATTTCTTTAGGCAGATTCTGTAAAAGGGCCAGGTAGCTTCTGGATTCATCCTTTCTTTGAAAGGTGACATATCCGGTAAATGCCCGTACATTCTATCTATGTATTAGAAATAAGAAGTTCTCACATTTTCAGATTTAAATTTTGGAGTATTTGCACTCATTTACATAAATGAAAATGGATACCTTGCACCCTTTTCAAGTACAATCCATTTTCAGATCAGATTGGTATCAGAGCTTAGGTTGAGCATTTGTTGTTGTGAAAAAGTTTTTAAAACAGTGTGAGAGATTTACTGTTTTATTGGTTGCAAAATGGCTACTTGAATGAGAAGGGGTCTTTACTAACATTTGGTTAAAAGCTTGTCATTTGTTTGAAAGCTTTGATGACTTTTCTTTGGAAGTTCCTTTTGGTTGTTTTGACCATTTACATAATTTCAACTTCTTCTACAAGTGAAGTTTCCTCCTTCACGAGATTCTTCAATGATGACATGAATAATGAGTTCTTTAAGGTGAAGGACATCGTGCAGATTCTCCTTGAGGATCAAAGAGAAAGTGTTCAACTTCGTGCACAATTGCTAGCTATGCAAGAAGAGAAAGAAGCCATTCTTCAAAGACTGCATGATATGGAGTTGCAGCTTCTGCAAGCTCAAGAAGCTTTGTCCAAGAAAATACCTCATCTTCAGGATGTAAATCATGAGGTAAATCATTCTGATTTGTTTTCAGTTTTCTCTATTGAAAAGTGTGTTGGTTATTTTGAAAGGCATACAAGAGCTATTGGTTCCAAATTGATGTTAAAAATGAGCTATCAAGAAGGCAAATGTTTTGGCAAGCATGCACAAGGCATTGTTGAGCCTATTTGTGTTGTGGAGCATCCCAAGAATATTGGTCTTGTCTATGAGCAACTTAATGGCGAAGCTTTGAGCACATGCATTCAAGAATGTGATGCAAATTTGAAGAGAACATTTCTCCCAAGTTCTCAATTACATCAATGTCATGGTGGAAATCTTCCTTACCATTGTTTAAAGCCTTTGTTGCAGCAAGAAGATGGTAGACATGCAGCTTATGGCAAGCATGCAAAGCAACATAAGAGGATTTCTTGTACATATTGTAGTCGATTTAACCATCATGTTTTGAGATGTTGGATAAGGAAGAAGGCACACAAGAAGCAGATGAAGAAAATACTACCTTCAAAGAATGTGCATATGATTTGCACTTTTTTCCAAAAGAAGGGACATGTTGTCTGTCATTTTTGGACTTTGCATCCAACTCGTCGTCCCACGCACATGCAGCAAGAGGACAAAAATATTGGCGAAGGTGGAATCATGGATTCCATTCTTAATGTGGAAAGGGAAGTTTCACATGAGGAAAATTTGCAGCAACAAAAGTCTCCATGGAAGTGGCTTGGTGAGAAGTGGATGGACTTCTTGACACAGTAAGACGTACTCCTTTTGTACATACGCAAATTTCGGATGTATGCATGTATTTTATGCTATAATATCTTGTTTGTTTTGTCAAGCCACCTTAGATCATTGATCAAGGTAGCATTGTATAGTTTCATTCTATAAATTTCTTGCCATAAATTTCTGTGTGAGTTCAAGAAAGACAGTTGTGGACAGTTGTGGACAAGCAAATTCAGGAAGGGAAATGTCGATTTCTTTTCATTTGTGGTTCAATTTCACTTGCTTTGCAAGGAAAAAGTGTTTGAAGGGTTGAAGAGAAGAGGATTTTTATTCTCTCATTTTCTGTGCTACAATTCAGTTCTTCATTTCAGTAAGCTTTTGGGGACCAAAAGCCTCTCATTTGGGAGGTGTGATCAGGAGCTCAAATCTGAGCTTGGGAAAAAGCTCAAAAATGAAAGTGCTCAAATTGCTTGGAACCTAAGCAATTGGATAGGCCTTGGCGATACGATCCCAACGTCGCAAACGGAACTGAAAACCGACGTTGTATGAAGAAGTCATTCAACTTTGAAGTTCTTTAATTTCAGTAAAAAAAAAGGCCAGTTTGACTTTAGAAATTGGCAAATATTAAAAAAATAATATTTCGTGAATATTCCTCGAAATATTCTGGAAATATTCCTTGGAATATTCCACGAAATATTCCCTATGGACCAGTCATTTTGTGACAAGTGGCAATCTATCATTTGATACAGGTTTGACTTTTCATAATTTTGACCAATTACGAGGTGCCACGTGGCAGGCCTGGAGGGTGCCACGTGGCACCCTGGTCATAATGGTGGTCGTTTAAAATCTTTGAAAAACCTGTGAATCAAACTCGTGAATTGCAGTCCACAAGTGCAACGCTTTACCAATACACCACACACTTAGTTCTTCGTATGAAACGGGCGCAAACAATATTTTAACGACGGAGTTGTTACGGTTTTTTTTTCAAAACGGTCGACCCACATTTTATGCCGACATGTGGCCACGATAACATCACATTAAATTTTATCTCTAACCGTCTGCCAATTTTAGCACCATCCCACCAATTTAGGCAGATTCTCCACATTTAACTGCAGTTAACTACAGTTGGCCCACAATTAGTGCGATTTTTGCCTAACATTGGGCAAAGACTGTTTTGATGATATCTTTCACATGGGAGATCCTTTTGGGGTGATTTTTTTTTTTATTTTGGGTTGCTTCGACCTTCTGGACTCAATGGAGTAGGTCTTAAATCTAACAGAGGTCATCTGAAAATGTTTAATCATCTAAGAAGATGAAGGAGCCATCAGGGCCTGGAAGGAGAAGGTTGTGTATTGGACTGTGTTTCTTTGTTTAAGGTAAATGAATAGGAATTATTAGCTATTTCATGCATTTTGAATCTTGTTAGATGGTTTTAAGATCCTTTAAGAACTTTAGAAAGCCGAAAAGCTTCATTTAAGTTCTAGAGACCATTTTCCAAACAGTGTGTGTAGGCGAAACCAGAGCAGCCGGAGGCCATTTTTGATGAAAAAAACTCTATATTGACTAATTAAGTCATTCTAGAACCAATGGAAGTGGTTTCAGATCATTTTGAGTACTTATATAGCTCAAGAAGTTGATATGAAGTCGTGGGCAGCCCTGGGAAAACCGTGGAGGAGAGCCATTTTTGGGGATGTTGTGCTTAATGTAAGAAATTTATCAGTTGATATTTGATGTATGATCATTGTTGGATGCAGAAGTAGTGATATCAGGGACAGAAATAGAAATATGAGGGATTTTGTGCCATTTAGAAACTCAGAGAATATTAGTGCACCGACAGAAGGATGTGTGTCCATGGAAGCCTAAAGCTATTTGCAGGAATTTGACAGCCATTAAAGGGATTTAAAATGGTATTCTCAGCCCTTTGAATTATTTTTGTATTCATTGTGGTTAAGTGTGGAGCTTGTAAAATAATTTAAGTACCTTAATCCCAAAGAGTCTAGTCATGTTGACGAAGCTCAAAGGAGATGTAGCCCAAGAGTTGGGGTGAAATCCTATATTATATTGCTGTTGTGTTTTTTTATATATGGATGAATTATGTTGCTGATATACATGTTAAGTTTCAGCAAAAACAAATAAACTTAAAACACATAAACAGAAGAAAAGACATACACCTCTTCCAAGCAAAAATTCTGCATAATGTCAAGTTTGAGTAAGGTCATTTTAATTAAGTCTGAGTGTTTACTTCTATTATTTCTTTAGGCAAAGTCTGTAAAAGGGCCAGGTAGCTTCTGAATTCATCCTTTCTTTGAAAGGTGACATATCCGGTAAATTCCCCTACAGTCTATCTCTGTATTAGAAATAAGAAGTTCTCACATTTTCAGATTTAAATTTTGGAGTTTTTGCACTCATTTACATAAATGAAAATGGATACCTTGCACCCTATTCAAGTAAAATTCATTTTCAGATCAAGAAAGCCTATAGTTTGTGGGAGAAATGGCATGTCCATGGTTTGCCTTAAAGTTTATGGGAGAAATTAGATCTAGAAATGACATGCTTAATGTTTTTCTTGCCTAGAGTTTAAGATAGAAATGACATGTACATAGTTTTCCTTAAATTTTGCCTTATTGTATATGGGAGAAATGGCATTGCCTTATAGTTTATGGGAGAAATGACATATAATTGACAGAGAAATTACATAGAAATGACACATGCCTTAAACTTTCCCTAAACGTTTATGGGATAAATGACACATGTATGAGATAAATGACACATGTACACAGTTTTCCTTAAAGTGGTAGTGGTTTGCACTTACTTAAGCAACTAGTGGTATTGGTTGACTAAGTTATGTCAAAAGTCACACCTTGATGAGTTTGTGGGATAAATGACATGTACATGGTTTGCAAAATTATTTTATGCACTTACTAAAATAACTAGTGGTAGTGTTTGATGAAGTTATGTCAAAAGTCACACCTTTATGAGTTTGTGGGAGAAATGACATGTACAGGGTTTGCCTTAGAGTTTAGTTTTCCATTTATTTTTCCTTGAAGTTTATGGGAGAAATCACATCTAGAAACATTTACTTTGACATCTATAAATAGGCTAAGAAAATTAAAAAATAATTTTCAACTTACAAATTAGTTATGTCCTTAATAAGAAGTATGATTTAGCACCTATCAAATTGTTTAATAGTTTACAATAATGTCATTTTAGGCTTGTACTATCATTCATCCTTGATATGTACAAGAATTTTACAACTTGAACATCAACCTACACTATCATCATATCATTGTAGCCATGTCAATCTAGATTATTTATATCCATTACATCATAAAACACTCCACTTTTAACATTTTACAAGATTAGAAGCATCATAGAAGGTGTAAATTTAGGTACATTAATAAAATACAACCATGTCAATCTATGATCCGGATTTATGCAGGAATGCAACAGAATAAACATATAAACATAAATACAGAGATGCAGCGGAAATAACACTTCATTTCATTAATATCAAAGAACTGAAATTTGCTTACAGACAGAATGGAAATAAAACTAGCTAGGGCGCTGGTAGCTATCTCTGAGAAGAGATGTGGCGGCTACAGGCCTCTGAACTGTGTTACAATGAGGCTCCAGGGCCTATTTATCATTTAGAAACAATGGGAAATCCTAAACAGCCAAAACCCTAACCCTAGGAGATGAAGCGCCAAAACTATGGGCCCCGTTTGGGTAAATTGGTGTTTCAACTTCCCAGGGGCGTAACTTTGGCATACGATCTCCGTTTGATGCGTACCATACCTCGTTAGAAAGATCTATCCGAGGACTACAAATTTGGAATGGGCAACATGGGTCCATGGACCCATGGACCCATGTTGCCCTCCGTTTTCCCAAAAAACGTCGTTTAGGGCCTCAAAACGGCTCCGGAAGTTTAGGACCCGAAAAACTGCTAAAAATAGTAAACTGTGCCAAAACTGAAAAACTGAAATAGATAATGGTGGAGCCCCAAGTGGAATAGGCGGGTGACCACCAATATCCACCTGGATCATTCCTCCTCCCTTAGGAAGCAATGGTCCCATTGCGTTAAGTTCCTCCATGAGATGAGGAAATTTCTGTTGAACTTGGTCCCTGGTGAACCACTTTCCTTGGTGCAGGAGTTGGCCAGCTTTGACAACCCGATATAGTTGGATCTTCTGCTGGCGAGTGTTCTTGATTTGCATGTCCATGATGCAATCTGTGGTGGCCTGTTCCATGCAGTCTGGATTTAACTCAGTTGGTGTGAGTTGTTCTGCGATGTCCGAGGTGTCCAGTAGAGGTGGGAAGTAAGGACGAAGGCGATCCACATTGAAGACTGGGTGCAGACCAAGGAATGGTGGAATACTGAGCTCGAAGGCATTGTTCCCTACAGCCTTGGTGATGGTGTATGGCCCGTATCGGAGCGGGAAAAGCTTGCGGTGGGGTCCAGTGAGGCGCTCCTTCTGCAAATGTAGCCATACTTTGTCACCCACCTGGAAGTTGTGTGGCACCCGGTGTTGATCATGGCATTGCTTGTACTTGGCATTGGCTCTGTCCAATATATCATGAACTTGTTGGCGGATGTGTTGAATGCGCTCGATGAAGCTACTGGCTTTGTCAACTTCAGACTGGACATGAGCTGAATTGGCCTGAGCAGCTGCAAATGGCATGGCTACGTCAATGGGACATAATGGCTGGAATCCCAAGCCCACCTGAAAGGGGCTATGGTCGATTGAACTGTGGAGAGCCCGATTATAACTATGTTGTACATAGGGGAGGCTCTTGTCCCATGTGCATGGATGCTTTGAATTGTACATGCGCAGAATGTGTACAATCATTCTGTTGATGACCATCTGTTTGGGGATGGAAAGCTGTGGACTTGGTGAGCTTGGTATCCAACATCGACCAGAGGCTGGACCAAAATGTGCTAAGGAACCTGCTATCCCGATCTGATATGATAGACTGTGGGATCCCAAGGTGCACCCACACTCGTTCAAAGAAGAGTTTAGCAGTGGCTTCTGCTGTGATATTCTTCTTGCAGGCCGCCATAATGGCCATCTTCGAGAATCTGTCAACGACCACAAAAACACAATCATTTCCCTGCTTAGTAGAAGGCAGGCCCGACATGTAATCCATGGAGATGGATTCCCAAGGTCGACTAGGGGTAGGTAGCAGAGTATATATGCCTTGCTTCTTGATGGTCGGTTTGGCAATGGCACAAGCAGTGCAGGATCTGATGTGCTTCTCGACATCCTTTCGAAGGTTCGGCCAATAGAAATACTTCTGTAGTATTGCTACTGTTTTCTCGACCCCGAAATGCCCAGCGACTCGACTGTATTGTGCTTCCCATATCATCTTGGCACGCTCGCTTGAAGGAACACAAAGGTGTCCCAGGTGACATAAAAGTGCATCTTGGAGGTGAAAATTTGGAACTTGCGTGCCCCCCAAGAGTGCCTTGTAAGTGTGGCCGAATTCTGGGTCACTCTCATAGAGAAGCGGCCAATCAGAAGTCTCGTGCCCACAAGAGTTGAGCACGGTGGTGAGCGCCACGATCGGTGGTCGGCTGAGGCAATCTGCAACATGATTGGTGCTACCCTTCTTATACTTGATGTTCAAATGAAACTGTTGTAGATATGTAGACCACTTCTGATGGCGATCATTCTGCAACTTCCCTTGTGTCTGTATGAACTGCAGGGGCCTGTGGTCTGTATGGATGATTGTTTCCTTCCCCAAAATGTAATGCTTCCATTGTCAACAAGCTTGCACAATGGAGTACATTTCTTTGTCATATGTGGGGTAATTGCGAACTGTGTCAGAAAATGTCTCACTGTGAAATGCCACTGGATGTCCCTGTTGAGTAAGAACTGCCCCAATAGCATAGTCAGAGGCATCTGTCTCGATCTCAAATGGTTGTTGCAAGTCTGGTAAAGTGAGCACTGGGGCAGAACAGAGGCGGTTTTTCAGTTCTGTGAACGCCTTCTGTTGAGGTTCCGACCAAAAATTTTTTGCTCTCGCTCCTCCCTTGGTAACTTGACTCAAGGGCCAAGTGATATGAGAGAATCCCAACACGAACCTCCGATAGAAATTAGCAATACCCAGAAAGCTGCGAAGCTCTGTTATAGTGGTTGGGGCTGGCCAATCCCGAATGACTTGGATCTTGGCTGGATCCACATGCACCCCCCTTTCATCAATAATGTATCCTAGATATTGAACCTGGGTCATACCAAAAGTGCACTTCTCCAAATTGGCACACAACTTGTGTTGCCGCAGTGTTTGGAGGACTTGTCGGATGTGGTGAAGGTGCTCTTCCCAAGTCTGACTGAAGATCAGAATATCATCCAAGTACACCACTACAAATGAGTTGGTGAATGGCCGCAAGATGTCATCCATCATCCTCATGAAGGTGGCAGGAGCATTCGTCAACCCGAAAGGCATGACCAACCATTCGAAAAGGCCTTCCTTGGCTTTGAAGGCAGTCTTCCACACATCGGAGGGTTCAATTGGTACCCGGTGATACCCAGACTTCAGGTCGATCTTGCTGAAATATTTTGCACCTTTGAGTTGGTCTAGAAGGTCATCAATCCATGGGATTGGGTACCTATTCCGGACAGTGATCTTGTTCAGCGCCCGATAGTCAATACAGAGTCTCCACGTCCCATCCTTCTTCTGTACCAACACGATCGGGCTCCCACAGGGTGATGAACTTGGTCTGAAGTGACCTTTCTGCAACAGCTCCTGAATCTGCCTCTTGATTTCATCATTCTCCGGAACAGAGCGCCGATAGATCAGTCCATTAGGTAGCGGCGCACCGGGGGTCAGATCAATCGGGTGCTTGACCTGACAGTGCAGAGGAACCCCTGTGGGTGAGGTGAATATGTCCCCGTACTCCTCCACAACCTTATCCATTTGTTGTTGTTGTGCAGAGGAGCCCTGTTTGGAGGTCGTGGCCACAGTCTTCTTCTTGCCCTGAGGGCGGATCATCAGGAAAACGAATTTCCTGGTTTGGGAAATGAGCTTACTGCATTGTTTTGCAGTAACCAAAGAGATAGCAGCAGGAGGTGGTACCTCTGGTATCCTGTACAACTTATTTCCCAAAATAACAATAACAGCACGAGGTCGAGACTCATACACAGCATGACGCTTCCACAAGTATGGTTGTCCTAATAATACATCAGAAACATCAATAGGAGCAACGTCACATAATACCTCATCCGTGAAGGGCTTGATGCTATAGGAAAGGCGGCACTGCTGGCTGACGCGGAGATCTCGTCCTTGGTGAAGCCACCCGATGGTGTATGGATGTGGGTGAGCTGTGGTCGGCAAGCCCAACCGCTTCACGATGTCTGCTGAAATGAGGTTCTTTTGGCTCCCATTGTCGACAATGAACTGTACCGGGGAGCCCTTTACCCACATCTGGGAGTGGAAGAGACGTTCCTCCTCCTCTGGATCTTCCGGTTCCTCCTTTTGGATCTTTGCAGTGGAAACAGTGGCGTTGGGCTCTGCATCAATAATCTGTTTCCCTTTTTCATTCGCCTTTTCAGGTTCTGATTCGGAGTCAGAGCATGCATCTGACTCAGAAGCCCTCATCTCGGCCACTAGCGACTGCTTGGCCCGACACTCACTTGTGTTGTGAGTGGAGCTCTTATGGAACTCACACCACTTTTCCGTGTCCTTCTTTGGCTTTACGGTGTTGTTCTTGTCTTGTGGCTTTGATGGGTTGTCTTTAGCCGCCATGCTCTGTCCTTTGTTTTGCGGTTTGGAAGCACCTTTTCCTTGCTTTTGATTCGCAGATCCAAAGTCTCGCTTCTTCTGTTTGAATTTCTGCTCAATCTTGGCAGCATACCGGTATGCCGTACCAAGCGAGGAGATGTCGAGGAACTCCATTTCCTCCTGAATGTATCTGTGTAGACAATTGCGATACTTTAGCACCAAATGTTTCTCTGAATCTTTGATACCCAACTTTGTGCGCAGGGTATGGAACAGATTCGTCAGCTCATGCACATCTTGATCCCTTTGTTGTCGCAGTGTGGTCCATTGTATGTACTTGTCCTCATAGCTCCCCACGGGATAGTACTGTTCCTTGATGGCGTCTCGGAAAGAATTCCAAGTTGGTACGGCCGAGAACAGAGAGGGTTCTGTCTGGTCCTTGTTCTCACAGTAGGTTTCCCACCAGTCCTTAACATGGGGGGGTAGCTTTGAGGAGTGCAAAAATAATCTTCTCCCGGTCTGAAAAGTCATGAACCGAGAAATATCCTTCTAACAGATTCAACCATCTATCTACGACATCTGCGTCTATTTGACCCTCAAATATGGGAATGTCAAAATTTACTTGTACCTTAAAAGGAGTCACGCCTCCAGAGTGGCTGCTGGATGCAGATGCGCCGCCGGTGGGTAGCCGTTGAAGGATCTGAGCAAAGTTATCCATCATCACATTCCTTTGTCTTTCGAGGGCCTCCTCAAGCAATATTTTGATAGGATCTCCTGCTCCCTCATCTTTCTTTTCGTCCCCCATGGGCGTCCGTCGAGGTTTGCGAGGCTGATCTTGCAAAGGTTCCACCAGATCAAGCCCTAGCTCCTTATACCCCGGCCTCGTTGGGGACATGCAAAGAAGGATCGAGAAAAAGCAGACCCCTCTGATACCACTGATCCGGATTTATGCAGGAACGCAACAGAATAAACATATAAACATAAATACAGAGATGCAGCGGAAATAACACTTCATTTCATTAATATCGAAGAACTGAAATTTGCTTACAGACAGAATGGAAATAAAACTAGCTAGGGCGCTGGTAGCTATCTCTGAGAAGAGATGTGGCGGCTACAGGCCTCTGAACTGAGTTACAATGAGGCTCGAGGGCCTATTTATCATTTAGACACAATGGGAAATCCTAAACAGCCAAAAACCTAACCCTAGGAGATGAAGCGCCAAAACTATGGGCCCCATTTGGGTAAATTGGTGTTTCAACTTCCCAGGGGCGTAACTTTGGCATACGATCTCCGTTTGACGCGTACCATACCTCGTTAGAAATATCTATCCGAGGACTACAAATTTGGAACGGGAAACATCGGTCCATGGACCCATGTTGCCCTCCGTTTTCCAAAAAAACGTCGTTTAGGGCCTCAAAACGGCTCCGGAAGTTTAGGACCCGAAAAACTGCTAAAAATAGTAAACTGTGCCGAAACTGAAAAACTGAAATAGACAATGGTGGAGCCCCAAGTGGAATAGGCGGGTGACCACCAATATCCACCTGGATCAATATAGATTATCAATATCCATTACATCATAAAACACTTCACTTTTAACACTTTACAAGATTAGAAGCATCATGGAAGGTGTAAATTTAGGTACATTAATAAAATACAGTCACATCTATCTAGATTATTTATATCCATTACATCATGAAACACTCAAATTTTAACATTTTACAATATTAGAATAATCATGGAAGGTGTAAATTTAGGTGCATTAATAAAATACAACCATGTCAAATGTTGGAGGGACAACACTAACAATGAATGTACCATGTGGCTTATAATACGGAGGATGACAAAGCTACTGTATGTTGCTTGGAGAAAAATTAAAGAGCAGATACATCTAGACATCTAGATACTGCCTCTTAGATAGTCTGTACAAGTACTGTGCTTGAAAATGATGATTACTCTTCTTGATAAGGTTGTAGTGAGCTAAGCTGACCTGTAGTAACATTGTAACCATGCTCATTGTATAGAAACTTGCTTAACTTAATTATGTAAATATCGTCACACTAGTTCAACAGTGAAACCTATTAATTTCTCTTATGTTTTGTTTTAGGACATTAATCTCCAAACAAATATGAGGAAAAGATTGAATAGGGAAAAAATAAGAGGAAAGATGGAGAATAAAGATGCTGAAAATATCGAAGCAGTTATTTCAAGACTGCAATAGATTAATAGATGGAGAAGTAACCAAATATAAAAATAGATTACTATATAGTAGGCAATCTGGGAAAATAAAAAAATCATAGAAAATTAGATAATATAAACTACATAGCATTTTTTGACACCATTCAATCCTGCCTATCGAGCTTGTTTAATTTTTATTCAATATTGATATGTAAAAAGAAATTACCTAGGAGACTTAACCATGGTGGGGTTAGAGAGATTGCCAGTATTGACGTTAAGAATGGAAATGATGATAATGAGTTGGAAGAGGGTCAGCGCACACCCTCTTCTCGAAGCTGTGGTAAGCAAGAGGAGATGTGTAACTCTGTTTCTTGTTGTGGTTTAAGCAAGAGGAGGGAGCATAAATGGGTGGTGAGAATGAGAGTGAATGTGCAGAGGAGGAATTGATGTCCCCTATAAGATTCAGTGAGAATTCCTGTGCTATTGATGTCACATCAGAGAGAATTCATGTGCTATTGATGTCACACCTGTTTCAAAAAGAAAGATGAAAAAACAGAAGAAGCCATCTCACACCAAGAAAGGGAAAAATATGTACAGCTTTGAAATATGAGCACAATCCATACTCTCCTTTTGTACAGCTTTGTAGTATGAGCACAGTCCATACTAACAATATATGGCTCCAAAAAACCCTTTGATGCTGCTACAAGTATTGTTATTATGATGATAGTTTTTTTTTAACTAGGATGTTAGAGTGATATAGTGAATCTGAAACATCCAGGTAACATATGAATGTAAAACATTCATTCTATGTTCCTTATTGAGACTTGACCGGAAACCACACAACGCTCTGTAAGTGGAGCCATGTGGAACATATGGTTAGGAAGTAATATTTAGTGGCCAAATGGTTGAGAAATGCAATAAATTCATATAGTATATTTATGAATCTTTAAATTTTATGTAAAGGTGGATATATATAATTTGTTGACACTTTCATGTCATTTTTAATTACACTTGACTGCAGTTTTACAGGATATTATGATCTGGAAACAGACGTTTTATGTGATTAATTTGTTTTGTACCAGTTTTCAACACATTAGGTCTTGGTTAGGATGATTCAACTTGATGCAAGAAGTTTAAGGTTCATCAGCTAGTTAAATTATATTTGAGGGTGTTCTAATTAATAAGAAACAATTTGGAGACAAAATCCCAAAAATAGAAGGGAAAAAATAAGATTTAAAGAAATTTAGCCTGAATACCATCAACACCCACACATTTTTCACTCACAACAAATTGCAAATTTGAAAAATATTTTAAAAATGAGATAGATGACCTCAAACACAATTGAAAATTATTTTTAGAATGAGACAGATGACCTCAAAAACAATAGAATTCTCTGTTCAAGAAATCAAATTCCAAAAGGTATTTCTGAAATTTACAATCAGAGTGAAGTTCAACCTGCAATTTAAAGAGAATTTCAAATTTTTAAGCAAGAATATTTTAGAATTAGATAAAAAAAATCAAATTAAAAAAAACTCCTATCAGGATTTCAAAATTCTGAAATCGAATTAAGTTCAACTTGCAACAGAGTTGGGCTCATTTGGTATGATCTTGGTTAGGATGATTCAAAGAGTCTGGGTTATTCCTCTCGAGTCTGTGGATGTTTTGGGAGCAAATTATTAGTTATTGAATAGGTCATTTCTTGCAATTATTTTCTTGTAATTAGGTACACATTTTGTAAATGCATACAGAGACTAAAGCTCTAAAGCATAAGCCACAAACCATTTACATTTGAAATGCAAGCCGACGAGAGATACAGATACACCAGAAACCAGAAGCAGATGAAGAACAATTTAGAAAAGGGCCAGAGGAAGACTAGTGAATTCAATTTCAACCTAGGTGAATATTTTTTTGGTGGAAAAGGAGTTTCAACCCAACTAAGTCTAGATTTAAAACACAAAAAATTACATTTAAACACATAAAATTACATTTAAACAATTTGTGATTAAACACAGAAAATTACATTTAAACAACCAACTAAGTTTAGCTTTTAACTTTTCATTAACCGATTTGCGATTTAAATAGATAAAATTACATTTAAACAATACTTTGACAAAAGTAGGAACCTGGAAATTCGGAGACGTTGAGGCCGCAATTAGAAGAAGATGAGGCAGGAGATTGTCGAAGATGTCGAGGCTGCAACAAGAAGACAAGCAGGATATCACTAAGGACGTCACGGATTACAAATTACCTGCAAAACAAAAAAACAACTATAAAATTAAAATATAAGAATGGCAGAACAACAATAAAAAAAAAATTACAACAAAAACAAAATAGAAAACCAACAAATTTCTCACCTATGCCTGTGAACCTGCAACTTCTCCTGTGACCTTGCAACTGTGACCCTGCGACAATGGTAATACAACAATGGTAATAAGCCCAAAACATATTCATGTTTCCGGGCTGGTGTATTTATAAACTAAAGTTTAGCCAGATTATTTTAAAAGTTCGGTTGGATTATTTTAGCTCATCCTCTTCAGTACGTGGGTAATGACTAGATGCACCATATTTCTCTCTCACTTAATCAACAACCCAACTGTTAGGGCGCATCATTAGCATATTTTATTTTAAATATTCAGGATAAAGCATGCTTCTACCATTCAGTTATTTGAATTCTTTCCTGTCACTATTCCATTTCCTCCTCTTCTCTTCATACAATGAGACCCATGGTTGTGTCACTTCCATATTGTAAAGAATGAATTTATTGATGGCTTCAATTTATGAATTCAATGATGATCAAATCAAGCCAACACACACACACACACAGATAGTATGTATAAGATCAAAATATGCATTAATATGAAGTTCAGTTTGAATAGTTACTATGTAGTAATTTGACAAATGATAATTCTACACTTACTCATTATCATCCAACTCTTTCCATTTGTTTCGATCATATACCTATTTCCATTTATAATATAAGGAAATTTATTTATCATGCAAGTCAATCACCTCAATATTGTCAAGAAGCATGCATTCGACATGCCAAAATTTGCTTTCACTTTGTACAACAACATCATTTTCCCCAACTGAGAATAATTTGACTTGTTGGTAGGTCCAAAGAGAGGGGTGGTGGAAGAAGATTTGAGGCTTTCACATAAGGTATCAATGATATGAGTATCATCCCCTGGCTCATCATTCTGGAATGCATCTAACAACATTGCCTCCATGGCAGTCATATCCCATAAGTAACCATCCATACCAACCTCCATTTGATTTCCTCCATTACCAACTTGTGATGAAGAACTACTATTGTTGTATTCATTTCTAATTGGTGAATATGGATGTAGTGTGAATTGAATAAGTAGTTGATTTAACCATTATTTTTGTGCTTCCATATGATTCTTGCTCTTAATGCAACCTTCTCTCAAGTTGACATTGTAGTTGGGTGCTCAGGAAGATGGTAGGTGGGTTGCTCATCATCACTAGAATAATAATTAAAAAAAATAATGAACGCCATTAGTAAAATATCATTGATATTAGTAAGCATTCCAATGCAATTGGTTTGTTGAAATTACATTATACTAAACAATTATTACCATCGTTGATCCAGGATTGTGTCTGGAGGATGCTGTGTTCTAATTGGGAGGGTGAAGAGGTTTTCTATTTTCATCTACCAACTGCTTGCGATATGATGCTCCTGATAAGAGCTTCCAACATTTTTTAAAATATGGAGTAATATATTTTTCATGTGAACTTGATTCTGAATAAGGTTCCTGCAAATTTGGATACAATGTTATTTAAATTGACATAGATTATTAAACTAAATAAATTCAATTAGATAATCGAAATATAAATAAAATCTAAACTTATTGGAGATGGAAATGGAGAACACCATGAAGGAATTTCATCAGCAATATGGAATGATATGGAATTTGAAGAATTGAACATTTTCATATATTATTGAGATTTTGTCCGTGCATTTGAGAAAAATAAGAAATAAAAATTTATGTGCATATCCAAAATTAATCTTGACAACCATATAGCCACAATCTAAATTTCAATATAGTTTTCAAACCATTTTTCAAGAATAAGGTGACCTTAAGTGGAAAATGTATACTATGAACTATTGTAATTCATGTGGATACATTCTAAAGGATAATTTGAGATTAATATGCCATTTGATGTAAAATTAAAAATTCCGATAACTTTTGAACCAAACTGGTGCGCTTATGAGAACAAAGTGCACCAAAATTTTTTAAAAGTTAACAACACCAGGGCATTCAAATAATACCCACACCAGTTTTCAACATTCCGAAAAAAATATGTTATCATATCAGTGCTCTTCTACAAAAACACACCAATGCTTTAAAAAAAAAACAACACCGTTACGCACCTGCTTCCTGATTTAAAAAAATTAAAAATGAATTCAACCAAATTGGTGCTCTTAGAAGAATCAGAGCACCAATGTATTTAAATGGAAATCACACTGTTGTGTTAAAAAAATTAATCGCACTGTTTCAGGATTTCGAAAAAAAATTGTATCATTTCAGTGCATTGAAAAACTTTACCGCCTTAGATATGTCGGTGCGTTTTTTGTATAAATGCATCGGTGCGTTTGACTATCAAACACACCGACGTAAGAATAAATTTAAAAAAAAATTCTATTTTTTTTTCTTTTTTAAAATTAAAAAACGAGCGACAATTGACTTTTCGAAATCTAATTTCATAAAGTTTTTTAAATAGTAAAAGGTTATTCACCATTTCATTATTTTACCCAAAATTTCAAGTGAGTGATTTGCAAGAGAGACATACCAGGAGAATTATGCACCAGAAGAATACTTTGGAGCAATAGAACTATTCAGAAGATCAAAAGCTGAAAGGTATGGTGATTCAGTCAAAAAACTACATAGTAAAAATTTTAAAATTTATTGTCTATTTTACTAGTAAGAAATTTTACAATTTTTGTTAGGGTTTAATTAAAAGAGATATCATTTGCAAGAGAGCCACACTGAGAGCACAGTGAAGCTGCAAAATGTTTTGGGTCCACTGAAAGATCAAAAGTTGAAAGGTATGGTGATTCACACAAAACCCTAGATAGCAAAAATCTTAAATTTTATTGTTAAAATATTTTACAATTTTTGTTAAATTATTCACAATTTAGAAAAAGAAACTAAAAACCTTTTATAATAAAAAATGTACATTTTACTAATACAAATTTTTATGATGTGCTTTCCTATTTAAATTAATTAAAATGCAAACAAAAAACAAAAAAAATCAATATTTACATTAAACCCTTGCTCCTTTGTGCAATATTTCACCTTAAGGTTTAACTTCCTCTACATCTTCATAATTAGGGTTTTTCAATTTATGGATTTTATATTTAATAGGTTTGTGTACTTACTATATATAGGGCATTTGACATGTAAATTAGGGAATTAATTATTGAATTAGATCCAAACCTTATCGGTTGTCTTAATTTTTTTTTAAATGGCTATATGTTCTGTGATGTTCCCTCTGTAATATAACGCATCAGTACTTCCTCTGTAACACAATGCATTAACATATTAGAACACTCTCTATTCCGTCTAGTCCATTAATCGTTGCTCCCAGTGTAATATAACGCACCGACAAGCCTCTTCCAAATAGCACCGTTAAATCATTTCGGTGTGTTTATCCTTACAAATCACACCATAATAATTTAGAATTATTTTTAAGAATTAATTTTCCATGACGATGCGCCTGAACAATTAAACTCCTAGTGCATTTAATGTTTTAAACACATCAATGCGTTTATTTAGATAAACACACTGGTTACCAAAGTTTTTTTCGCTAAAAATATTTGATTTATTTGTAAAATACATATAATGACTTCTATATTAAATGCTACAGGTTTTATATTGATAAAAAATTTCCTCAAAAATTATCAAGGAACAAAAAATACTTATCGACACAGTGATATCACATCAAAAAAGCAGAGAATACAAGATTTTTGGAAATTCTTTACAAAATTAATATGTTTGAGCTATATGTAAGTTTAACCAATATGTATTGGTTGGTGTGTGTCATGTAGAGACGAAAAATGAACAAGGTCAATAAGATTATTTCTAATCTAAGTGAAAAAGAGCGTAAAAGGCTGATAAAAAAATTGCAGAATGATTAATCACATCAATGAAAACTATTATTCAATAGGAGTTTTTTTATTTGAATTTTCATTAATAATAAACTTAAGAATATTAGATCACATGTTTCAAAAATATGTTAATTCATATATTTTTAATGTTCTATATGGAGAAACAATGAAGGGAAACATCAATTTCCTAAGAAAAGAAAAAAATATAGAATATGTAAATGATGATGAATTGATCCTTAGCTCATGGAGTGGTGTTGGAGGTTAATGAAAGGGGGAATTTTTTTTATAGAAATATCAGGGACCTAGAAGAACGAACACATAGACTTACTTCCCACTTACAATACAAATATCAATCCAATGATTCTAAGAAAAAAATTTATGGCGCCTAGCCCGCTTACACGTGGCAATGCACAATTATGTTTACAATCAAATATTGAAATTTCTATGTGTGGGATTGATGCAGGCAAACCCTGCAAACCCAGAATCTTCCCTCTCTCATGCATATACAAAATGCGCCTCAACAATTCTGCTCCAAAATTTCCTCTTCTGGAAATTTCACAAAAACTATACATGTGGAAGCTCTTCAAATATAGGTTCAACCCCATAACCCAACAATCCTTTCTCCATGCATTTAAACCCAAACAACATTAGAACTTTTACAAAAGTCTTATAAAGGACTTTTGACTATCCACCACTAATTTTAAAACTCCAGGCTTTAATGATTAAAATCCCAACACTTATCCATATTTCAATATTGTGATCTTATGGTTATGAAACCAAATCAACCACTGTATATGGGAAGTTTCCTTCTCTTCATCATTGGCAAGCTTATATTTTAAAACTTCCAATCCAACCAAAACATTTGAATGATCCCTATACAAACCCAATAACTCTCATTCATATATGACTGGATTCAATTAAAAGAATGCGCCCTTACTTTAAAAACTCGACCTGGCAATTCATACCAGTACCCATCGATTTCATTCATCACAATGAGATTTGAACATGCTTATTATGATGCCAGTGAGGTCTCCAGCGCTCCCAATTTATATTCAACCAGAATTTTAAGTCCAATATAACAACAATATGGCTAGGCAAATTAACTTACCTCTCATCCAATCAATTGGATGCAGATCTTTTCAGTAATATTCCTCGGATGCTTTCTCTGACTCTGCGTTTAATACTTCCATCATTTGTCAATGCTTTCACTGTTTTATTCACTGGCTTCAATCCATTTGTTTCAATGTCGGTCCAATGTTAATACCTCTGCACATAAACTTTCGCTATGAAAACGATTCACAATAAATTCAGTTTTGTTCCAAAGGTCGAATGCCAACAAACTGACATTCCTCCACACAGTTTCAACAGGGCTTTCTTTGCGTTAAGCTTAATCCATCAAATGGATTAAACCCCCATCAAACTTCATGATTCCATTTGACAAACGTTTTCACACATGAACTTTACTCATCTTTTAACGTTGTTCAGTAAACTCTACCAATTCGACTACAGATTCAATTCGACTCAAAACATGAATTGATGTTAACTTAAATCGTTTCAATTACATGCAATTTCATTATTCCAGTAACAGAGATTTACCTCTATTTAAAGGCTTACTCGGACTCTGCACCTTTGCCACATACCATATTTTTCAATGTTGTAAATTGACTTGAAACGTTCTCGGCATTTTTATTCTACCTTAAAATACTGATCAATTTCAATTTCCGTGCCTCCAAGTTGCAACTTCCATTACACTGTTACTTCGTAGTCTATCTTTAGTCAATCTGCAATTCGAATAGATCAGATTCGACCATATTTACACACACGTTGGTTCTTTGATTTTAATTCTTCAGTGCTATTCAATTCTGCAATACAACACATTCAACCTCGATCCAATAGGATTAATGCATCAACTCATTGTTTTAACTAGCGCCCAACATAATTTCAGAATCGAAAGGAAGATCGATCCCTTTTCTCATAATTCAGTTCAATTATATGCGGATAATATAAACTCTAATGTCATTAAACTGCCATCGATCCTTCTTGACAGGATCAGATCAATTTCTGTATTGCTTCAATACAACATAGCTATCGATTCATACAAATTAAATTCCAACAATTTCGTATACAATTTCACCATTCAACCCTTAAGGCAGAATTTGAACCATACACGAATTGACCAGTTTAGACGAATAATTCAACTCAACGCTTTTATATAAAAATGAACTTACTTACAACAACATTTCTTCCTGGCCTGATTTTCAACATTCATGGCCCTTACAATTGCCCAGAGGCTTACAGCCTTGGCTGTTCAAACCTGCTCTCAATCACTCTAATTTCACCTCTCAAACTTCTGATCTATTTGCCTTTGAGGCTCATAAATTTATACAAATTTAAAATGATCTAATTTGAGTTCAATCCCTTTAATATCTCAACAAATCCCCAAATATCTCAACACCCCTAAAGTCTAGATCTTTATCCCTAAAACCTTGCAACTAAATCTATCTTAGGCTTCCTAATTATCTCTTAAATATCTCTCATCTAATTTCTCTCATGCTTTCCAGTTGTTCGGAAACATTTAAAAATTCTCACAAATAATTAATTAAAAACATAATTAATCACTCAAAAACAATATTAATATTTACATGAATTTAATAAATCCTAAAAAACATGAGACCCCTAGGTTTAATAAAAATTACAAGGTATTTCCCAACCTAATGCTCCTGCATCAGGGATTCACAATCCGCGAGGTCACTTGACAATTCATCAAATTAAATAAACACAAACGTGACACCATAAATCGATAGCGTTTGATTACGGTACTTGGAGATTTCTCGACTGCTGTGGCAATCAATACATATTTGTTTCATGAGCTGTTGCATTTACTACAACTTACTCTGAGCCTTGCGCCAGTCTCCTCGCTCTATGCAACCGCATTCAACTGTGTTTTGTTATTTTCATTCATGGAGTTGAGGGGAGGGTTTTCTGACCTCCACAAACCCTTCGGCTCTGCACGGGTCCAACTGTTACGCCTCTGTGTCTCTGTGTGAAGGTTATTATCCTCCTTTCTATTCGGCACTCTACTCTGGTCTTGTTGCGCAATTTTTCGTCGCCTCCTCTGTCTGCAAACTTTGCAATGCAGCTCGTCACCCGGATTGTTGGTAATTTAGCTATTGTTGGTCTTTTTATCTTGCTCTTCCACGTCTATATGTTCTTGCACGTTCAGTTTCTAATGATTTCACTGTCGGATGTCTATTTCGTTTCAGGTTTGGACTGTCACGATTTCCTGTGGCCGCCTACAACTCAACAACAAAGTCACAGGTACTTCGCTCCTTCCCTGTTGGCAATCTCCCAGTTTTTTTTCAATTTCTCTGACCATTTCCGCTCCTCTGTGAGCAAGCTGTCGGTTCAAACCCTGAGACGTTTATTCTGCTCAGTCGTCAAACCCTTTCGGTAAGTTATTTTCGGGTTCTTTCTGTCTTGTTTACACCTTCTTTGCTCGTCAATTTGATTCCTTAATTTTTTTCAAAACTCTAAAAAAATTTCGTTATGGGTTTTTACAGGTTCTTGTTCGGGTTTACTCGTCTGGCGGCTTCTCTCTAATGTCAAAACCCCAAGGGTAGGGTCGACCCCATTCTGCACTTTCTATAGTTTAGTATGTGTAACTTCTAGTTGCCAGATGCTGGTCGGCTGTTAGAGTTTCACACTGTAATTGATTTAAGATGAGGAATGCCCCGTGGGCTTTGTCATTTCGTTATAGTTAAAAGATTCTTGTTACAAATCTTTGTTCAGTTTAATGTTTGAGATTCTATCTCTCCCTCTCTGGACAGTTTCAGAACTTTGACAAACTTTTAAATATAAATACGGAAATTCTTCTCTTCGTAATCAATTTTAAACTCGTTTTATGTCATAAACTTACCTGTCTCTATCTATGGTTGTTTTACTGGTTGATTTCGCTGTGGAATCTAAACTTTGTTCGTTCTTGACAGTGTAGAACTCCTTCTGATGCCTGTGTAGTCCTGTTACTATAGTGAATAATGAACGTTCCTTCTCCTGTACATCGTATCTTGTCTCTAGATTAAATTCAGGTTCTTTTCAGTTCGGTTCTGTTTGCAAATTTCACGCCAACATGCTTTACATATGATAGTAGGAAAAATAGGTTTTCGCTTCACAAATAATCGAATGAAAATTAACAATTTTGCTGGAAGAAATTAAGTTACAGATGGCTTTTGAATTTAGCTTTTTATATCTCTTTTCTTCTGAAGGAAAAATTCGAACCACCAGTAAAATGAAATTCTGCTATTTGTATGCCTGTAGGTGATAATCTGTTCTATTTTTTAGTTGAACTGTCAACCGCATTTTCCTAACTACTTTTCCAGTTTCATAAGAGAAAAAAAACTTCTAATTAACTACAAAAACATTCTATTCCCCTAATCCTACTGTTCTTGTCTAAATGATGAATAATGAAAGTAATTAAAACAAAAAAAACAAACACAGGTTTAGTAACCTGTCTACGAACATATGTAACAGTGAGACAGTTAGCTGTCTTCTTTCCACTCCGAATTTTATGCTCCTGCATCAGAAATTATATCTAAACTACAAGAAGCATTTCCAGAGCAATGGTCAATGAGACATGTTAGACTTGCAATAACAAAAACATACAACAACAAAAAAGAATCATTCAAAATGTAATATTCCTAATTATATAAAATGATTTTCTAGAGTTATAAGTATATATTACTACAAACCATTAATTTATTAATATCGATTTTGTTATATTTAGTTTTCATATATCATTATAAAAATATCTTATTACTTTTTTCAGGGAGATTATGAAAATCCAAAATGATCAACATGTTGATATGTGAAACATGTTAGTAGGAATTTCCAAAAGAGTGTGTAAGGAGATGGTCAAAGAATGGAAATAATTGCATCACGGGAGGATCCATATCAACAACAACGTGATTCAAATATATGTAATCATGATTGAATTTGTACATAGAAAAAATAATTTAGCATTAAATATTAATTTTCAAGTATTTTCTTGCAAAAACAAAACAAGATGGAACTTATTCAACACATAAAACATGATGAAAAGGAGAAAAGGGTTGATTTCAAAGTTTGTAAATAATTGTCAATATTTTCCTATAGAAACTCAAGGCTTCATTTTTGTATATTTTAATTTTTTTAATTTACAACAACCATCCTTGAACGTCTTGAAATAGGTGCTAGCATACAAAGAAGAGCCATCGAAAGAATTTATTGGCATTGGGTTAAATAAGGGTTGTGAGTATATGTTGGCAAATCAAAAATTAATTCTGGAATTTGTAAATATATATGTTGTTTTACTTCTCTGAGTTTATAATTAATAGAACAAAAATACCCTTTATATTAAATCTTTGAATTGTAATGGGGTTTAAAACGTGCAGGAAACACAGCATGGAACTATGCCAACAAAAGACTTGTTGCAACAAGGCATGAGACTTGGTTTTGAAACTATATGCACAATTTATGAGTCACTTATTTCTATGATACATTGCTATTCAATTTAAATTGATGTATTTTATTTATTTCAATTTTCATTATTCTCACCAATGTAGAAACCTATGAAGTGGGGAATGGTTTGTAGGGGATGGACTATCACCATAAAACTATACCCTTCTTTACACTTTATTTTTTTGTTTGCAAATGGAACAAGATCAAGAAGACAAAAAAAATCGATGAAATGAACAAAAAATTCCTCCAAATAACGCTAGTCATAGAATTAGCTCATGTAGTGACAATAGTTCAATGGAAGAAAGATGATCGATTTGGAAATCAATGCAACATGTTGTAGTTTTTTAAATGATTCACTGTGAAAATCATACATTTTGTTTAATGTAATAGACATAGTGTCCCAATTGAAAGACAAGGGGTTACCAATAAGAATCCATTTTGTATGAAAAATAGCCTCTTATTGATACATAATAAAATACATTTTAATTTATTCTATTATGTTATCCAATGTCGTTGTGAAATTTTATACCACAGATTAAATATATCAATGATTAAATATTGTAATGAAGAGATGCAAAATTTGATAATATAACAAATTAATCCAAACATCATATACAAATGCACTAATTAAATTTTAATTTATACGAATACTATTATAAGATATATGTTGATTTTCTGATGAATAAAAAATTAAAAAGCATACAATAATTGCACTGTAACAGGTCGATCTTTCCAAAAAAGAGAAAATCTCATTCAAAAAACTAGTGCATCTAACAAAGCACTGATGCATTTTGTTATATTAAAAGAACTGTGAAAAAATATTTTTGCATGGTCATTGCCTTTTAAGAAAATGAGAGCATCGGTGTGCTTATCACTTAAAGAACTGATCCTGTTTGAGGTTAATGCCTCGTTGCATTGTAATTCTTAACGCATCAGTGATTTCATATAACTAACTCCCTGATTCTACATAATATTATTTCCAACTCGGTGCTTTATGAAAACTAAAAACACTAGTCCTTTTGTATAACTAATGCATTGGTGCCTTTATACTAACGATACACATCGGCACTGCAAGATTAAAAAAAACATCAGCACAATAATTATTTTTTGCGTGCCTCGATGTCATTCCTTAGAAGAATGCCCTGCGGATTTTTATCTCTTGGCACATGTGTAGTATATACACACCGATATTCTTTTCATTCGACGCCTTGGTGTGTTTAGTATATCGTCAGGTGGTTTTATGTATGTAGCGCACCAGTTCGACTTGTTCCATTAAGCGCACCGAAAAAAATAAAAATCACTATAACCTCCAACCGCATATATTTTTCAATTGTAATGAAGTTCCATTAAAACGTCTGCTAAAACCTCTGCTATCTCAAACAGATGTTTTAGTGGATGTTTGTGTGACATTTTTTTCCAAATTTAAAACACTAAAAACCTCTGTTATAACCTTCGCTAGAAGGTATTTTCCTTGTAGTGCATAGAGGATGATATATTTTCTTTGGAAGCCATTGAATTTAAGGTTAAGTAACTCACTAATGGGAAATATAAGGATATTGGAGGCTACCAAGCTTGAAGTTCTAAAATCCAAGGGCCTATCCTCATCCCTCTGTTGTGTAACCAGCTCCAAAAATAGAAGAAAAGAGATATGAACGCCTTAGAAATAAGCCACTTCGAGGGGGCAACCTCCAATACATTACATAAAGGAACAATTCTTGGATGATACAATTTACAAAACCTCCTTTCTATATATAGGAGTCCATGGGGCCATAATGTAATCCTAGTGGGCCACAATGTAATCCTAGCCGACCTAACAATAATAATTTAAGGGCACAATAATAACAAAATGGGGGGTACAAGGGTACAATAATAACAATAAGGGGGTTACACTAACAATAATAAGGGACTATACTAGTAATATAGGGACCTAACATGCCCCTCTCCTTCAAAAAAAGTGTTGTCCTCAACGCTTGAGTAGCTCTGGGTGCTTTTGTATAAAATTCTCATCCTCCCATGTAGAATCTTCAGTGGGTAAGTTCTTCCACTTGATGAGATACTCCGAAATTGATCGATTCCGTAGTTGTCGAGTTCTTTTTTCCATGACTGCTTCAGGTTCCAATATGATTTTCCCTTCCCCATCAAGTTCTGGCAATACTGTTTGAACTGGAAGATTTTCACCTATAACCTTCTTTAAGCATGAAACATGGAAAATCGGATGTACTCGCGAAGAAGAAGGAAGCTCCAATTTGTATGCCATAGTACCAATCTTTTGCAACACCTTGTAAGGACCATAGTACTTTGGCGATAATTTATTATCCTTTTTAGCTTGCTTGAGGGACATTTGTTTGTATGGTTGTAGCCGTAAAAATACCCAGTCTCCTACATCAAAACTTCTCTCGCTGCGATGTTGATCTGCCTGTTGTTTCATTCGATTTTGTGCCAAATTCAGGTTATTCTTTAAGAGTTGGAGAACTTCTTGTTGATGCTCGATGTGATCTTCCACTGCTTGAACCTTCGAATTTTCTCTTAAATATGATGTGATGGATGGTGGATGATATCCATAAAGTGCCATAAATGGGGTCATTTTTGGTGCAGTATGGAAGGAAGTGTTATACCACCATTCAGCGAGAGGTAACCACTTGACCCATTGTGTTTGTTTATCAGATACAAAACAACGAAGATATCCTTCCAAACATTTATTTACTATCTCAGTTTGACCATCGTATTGAGGATGATAAGATGAACTATGAGCTAATTGAGTACCCAAACAAGAAAATAACTCCGTCCAAAAATTTCCAGTAAAAATGGGATCTTTGTCGCTCACAATAACCCTTGGGTTTCCATGTAGCTTTTGAATTGTGTCCATAAATGTAGTAGCAACTGCACTTTCTTTAAATGGATGAGATAATGCACAAAAGTGTGCATACTTGGTAAGTCTATCAACTACCACCATGATGACACTCTTTCCTTTGGACTTAGGTAAACCTGTGATAAAATCCATTGAAATCTCCTCCCAACGTTGACTTGGAATAGATAAAGGTTGTAGAAGTCCCGGGGTCTTAATTGTCTCCACTTTATTCTGCTGGCAAACCAAACATTCCGCCACAAAATTTTGAATATCAGATTTAAGGCCATCCCAAAAAAATCTTTCTTCACCCTGTGATAAGTTTTTAAAAATCCTGAGTGTCCTCCTAAAGGAGAAGTGTGCAATTCCAAAAGAATATTTTGTTTTAGTTGGGAATTCTTACAAAGATATAAGAGATCTTTGTACCATAAAGAATCATTTTTCCAACTAAATGTATCGGATGTACTAGGATCTTGCTGCAACTTTTGAATGAGTGTCCATACATCTTTGTCCTTCTTCCATTCATCTCTTGCTTCGGTTATCCAATCTGGTTGGATAATAGAAATGCACAAAGCAATGCTTCCACCTCTTCATTCTTTCTTGAGAGTGCATCTGCAACAACATTAAGCTTTCCTTTTTTGTAGATTATTTCAAAGTCATAACCCAACATCTTTGTGACCCATTTTTGCCGCTCTTCTGAAGATAGTCTTTGTTCCAAAAAGTGTTTAAGACTATCATGATCATTTTTTACCTTGAAGTGTCTTCCCATTAGGTAAGTTCGTCATTTCTTTAGTGCATGTAGTATTGCTAACATTTCCTTCTCATAAATAGGTTTCTGTAAATACTTTCCTTTGATTGGACGACTTTCAAAAGCAATGGGTCTTCCTTCCTGCATTAAAACTGCACCAATTCCATTTCCTGAGGCATCACATTCCACAATAAAGGTTTTTGTGAAGTCCGGCGTAGCTAAGACCGGTGCTAGGCACATTGCCTCTTTAAGATGTTCAAAGGCCTTAGTTGCTTCAGGAGTCCATGAAAATGCATCTTTCTTCAATAATGTTGTTAGAGGTGCCGCTATTCTCCCATAATTCTTAACAAACTTGCGATAATACCCTGTTAACCCGAGAAATCCTCGCAACTTCTTTATGGTTGTGGGGACTTTCCATTCCTTAATGGCTTTAATTTGTTAGGGTCTACTTTAACACCCTCGTGAGATACAATATGACCCAAATATTCCACCTCTTGTACTCCAAAGAAACATTTGGATTTTTTTGCATATAATTGTTTCTCCTGCAATAGTTTGAGCACCCTGTCAACATGTTCAACATGATCCTTCCAAGACCCGTTGTAGATTAGTATATCATCAAAAAATACTAGCACAAATTTTCTAAGGAAGGGTTTGAAAATGGAATTCATCAACCCTTGAAATGTAGAAGGTGCATTGGTAAGGCCAAAAGGCATGACCAAAAATTCATAATGACCCTCATGAGTTCGAAATGCCGTTTTTGGAATATCTTCAGTCTTCATTCTAATTTGATGATATCCTGAACGAAGATCCAACTTGGTAAAATAAATTGCTCCATGTAATTCATCCAATATTTCATCAATCACAGGAATGGGAAATTTATCTTTAATGGTGAGCTTATTGAGCTCCCTATAATCCGGACACATTCGCCATGATCCATCCTTCTTGTGTACCAATACTACAGGAGCAGAGAAAGAACTTTGACTAGGTTGAATTATACCCGCCTCTAACATTTCTGCAATAATACGTTCAATTTCGCTCTTTTGGAAGTAAGGATATCTATAAGGCCTGATGTTTGGAGGAACACTTCTTGGAATCAAATGAATAGCATGATCATGATCACGAATAGGTGGGAGTCCTTTGGGAGTTTCAAACACCTTTGAATGATTGTCCAAGACTTGTTGGAGATCTGCAGAAATAGATGATTTTGATGTTGGAACTTCTAGTGAGCATAATTGTGCAATTACGCCTCGTTGTTCTTTCTTTAGAAGCTTTGTCATGACATTAGAGCTTATTATCCTTCCCGGCTTCCCCGCAATACCCCGTAATTCAACTTCCTTTCCTTCTGAAAAAAATTTCAAGAAAAGTTCTTGAAAATTAAAAGCTACCGTCCCCAAAGATTGTAACCATTGTACTCCTAGTACAACATCAGCACCTCCCATAGGAATGGAAAGCATTGGACTTGTCAACACATATTCCCCCATAGTTAGCTTGATATTATGGCATTTTCTAGAGCAATTTATAGTTCCTCCATTTGCAACCATCACTTGACATTCTGGTGCTGGGTATAGGAAACAATTTAATTCCTTGGCTACCTTACAATGAATAAAATTATGGGTGCTACCCGAATCAATCAACACTATTACCTTTTTCTTCTTGATTTGTCCTTGTATCTTGAGAGTTTGAGGAGTGGTAATTCCTGCCAGTGCATTACACGATATGGTCGGATTCATTTCTTCCTCTTCTAGGGTTGGTTCCCGGTGTATATCCTCTTCTTGTTCATTTTCTTCTTCCTCTTCACAATCTATGTAAAATAATTTCTTCTCAGCACACTTATGACCTTTAGTGTATTTTCTATCACAACTGTAGCAAAGCCCTTTGCTCTTTTTTCTTCCAATTGTTGTGGTGTCAACCTTGTAGGTTGTGGAAATCTAGGAGTAGCAACACTTCCCTCTTTATAGAAGTGAGTGGTAGGCTTCCTTGTCGCCATAATTTTACATTCAAGTTTTCTTGCCAACCTGAATGCCTTCTCCAATGAATCAGGTTCCAAAACGCGAACTTCATGTTGGATGTTATCCTTTAAAGTGCCTAGGAAGAGATCAATCCTGTGTTCCTCTGTAAGATCAGTTACCCTTATATTCAATTTTTGGAAGTCCTCAATGTGCTGCCCCCCTAAACCCTTTTGTTTGAGATTTATCAATTGGGTAAAGAAGGTGTTGCTCTTTGTATCCTCATAATGTGCTATCATTTCCTCCGTAAAAATTGACCAAGTGACAATTTTTTTACGGGAGCAAAGCCATTGATAACATACAAATGTATTTTGTTCTAAATGTAAAGTTGCAATGCGTACCTTTTGTGTGTTTTGTACATTATGGAGATCAAAATATTGCTCCATCTGTAGTATCCATGTTACATGATCCTTTCCATCAAACTTCCTCATATCCATCTTTGGAATATGGTGGTTCTTCCCGCCAACATTAGAGTTTATGAAATCACAATTAACATTTATTTTGTTCTCATCATGAGGTTCTTCTACTATCTTTTCACCATTAGAAAACCTTTCTTGTATCAACTTTGTCAAACCTTCCATGTCTGCTTTTAGAAAATTCTTCATGTTTTCCATTTTCTCATCGATCTTAGCTTCCATGTCATCAATCTTAGCTTCCATGCCAACTTCCATGCCATCTATCTTAGCTTCCAAACCATTCATCTTAGCTTCCACGCCTTTCTTCAAACCATCCACCTTAGTTTCCATGCCTTTCTTCAAAACTTCGATTTCATTTTTTGTTGTTCTTTGCGAGAGTGAAATTTGTTGCATTTGCTCTTGTAATTTTGATATGTCATGTTGCCATTCTTCACCTTCATGAGTAATAGTAGAGCCTTCTAAAGGCTTAATGGGTGTTGAATTCTTTTTAAGGGCCATTTCAGACTCCAATATTGATATCTATTCTACAATAGGCCCTTGCAATCAATTCAACTTGATTCTTCAAACAAGACTTATGCAATTCGGAAAAAAAATACACACCTTTTACTAGCTTTGAGGAGCTCGATATTGAAATTGTATTATCTTTGTGATTACAGATCTTCAATATCTGAAATTTATCACTGAAGTAGCCCTCTGAATTCTCTTTTGAATGCAACAGGTCTGATCTGATTTTGATTTTCCAAGACAAAGTTGTGTCCAATCTCCCACAATGACCTAATTCTGGACTGGTTCAGTAGAGCACACTTGTAGAACTTGCCACGTGTCACTGTTTCGTCCTTTGTCTCTGAAATTGATAGCCAAGAAACTACAGTCTGTGTACTTGCGACCACTTTTTACGGCACTCCAATCCAATCTTCAGAGAGAGAGTTATTGAACTTTTCCCACGATCACCTCTTTGAGATGAAATTCAGGAGCCTGAAAAAGCACTACCTTCCACAGATCATATCTCCAAAAATATTGCGAACCAAGTTCTGAAATTTTTTTACGACTTTCCTCAGGATTTCAGCTTCGCACCATATGAATTTCAGACTCTGACCCTTCGTAAAAAAAAATTTATAGCGCAAATTCCACGATGACCTGTTTATGAGCCTGAAAAAATACCTAACTTCCACAGATGATATCTCCTCAAATATTGCGAACCAAGATCTGAAATTTTTAGAAAACCTTCCTCAAGATTTCAGCTTCACACCCTAAAAATTTCAGCTTCTGAAGCTTCGTAGAAAAAAAGTTATAGCGAAAATGCCACGATGACCTGTTTGGAGCAGCGAAACCCTAGAATCCAAAGCTCTGATACCAAATGTTGTGTAACCAGCTCCAAAAATAGAAGAAAAGAGATATGAACACCTTAGAAATAAGCCACTTCGAGGGGCCAACCTCCAATACATTACATAAATGAACAATTCTTGGATGATACAATTTACAAAACCTCCTTTCTATATATAGGAGTCCATGGGGCCATAATGTAATCCTAATGGGCCACAATGTAATCCTAGCCGACCTAACAATAATAATTTAAGGGCACAATAATAACAAAATGGGGGTTACAAGGGTACAATAATAACAATAAGGGGGTTACACTAACAACAATAAGGGACTATACTAGTAATATAGGGACCTAACACCCTCACATAAAAAACTCTTCAATTTGGAAGTGAAGCAAGGCTTCCCTAAACCTTGGATGTAAATCCTCATTGTGCCTATATTTAAAAGCGAGGATCAAAACCTTCCCTCTAATTATAAGATCATTATGATTAGCCACATTTTAGCCGAGTTGCGCAACATTATTTTGGAAATGAAAAATAGCCTATAGGTAGAAAGCCATGGTAAAAAAGCTAAAGCAAAAGCTAGGTTTAGGAGATATCATTCAATTATTGACCACCTTATTATTCTCGGGATTATTATAGAGGAATGTCACAATAATAAAACCAATTTATTCTAGTGTTTCATTGACTTTAGAAGAGTTTTCACACAATTCCTAAGACAAAATCGTGTGAGAGGATGGAAGAGTTAATGGTTCCTCTTCAGTTGAGGATTGTTGTGACAAGGTTGTATGAGAATATTATTTCCAAGTTTGGGACCATTAAGTGTTGGTTAAAAGAAATAAAATGCAATATTTAAGTCAAGAAAGGATGTCCCTTGTCCCCAACACCTTTTAGCATACACATTGATAAGCTAGAAGAGTGTTTGGAAGATGAAGGTTATGTCGGTCTCACACTCATTGACATATTCATAACTATTTTCCTTTATGCTGACAATATGGTTCTTTTTGACAAGGAATCATTATAATCTTGGTGACCAACTAAGAATCCTCTAATATTTCTACTCCAAAATGGGTATGGCAATTAATACTAACAAAAAAAAAATCATGATAATTAAATCCAGAAATAACACATATGATACTTTCATATATTATCACAACAACTTGAAGGTAGTTCCTTCATACAAATATCTTCGATCACTACCAATCACAAGCTCAGTGACAATTATAGCGTTGAGAAAAGGATAAATAGAAGATGAGAAAATTATTATGGATTTGAAAACAATGGTAAGTCAGCATATCTATGGATATAGGATAAAAAAACTCCTCTTTGAAAATCTCATCACTCTTGTTATTTTATATGGATGTGAAGTTTAGTGTTGCAGTAACTCCAAATAATTGTGGAAGAAGATAGAAAAGATCCAAAAATACCTTATAACCTACAATCTCAAGATAAAAGGAAATACTTTCTAGTATATCCTCCCATTGAATCCAATCACTAAGAAGCGCCCTCTCGATACAATGGTTGAATATATCCATTGAATACCATCACACAAAATAAATCAGTATCGCTTCAAAACTACTACGGTGAGACTCTACCAGCAAATTAAATCTACACCATGAAGATGACGAGGGCCGAAGCAAGCACAAGTGCCCGCCAAACGCCTGCTACGAAGCTCTTCACTGCGCCATTCTGCAAATACAACATGAGATATAAGTCATTAGTTAATGACTCGATGGTTAAGGTTAACCTCAAGACTTTCGTGATTTGAATTGAGTTAGATTTCCGAAATTCATCGCATTGAAATTTTGTGATTTGTTTATAAAAAATTTTAATATCTGATTAAGAAAGAAGTAAAAAAATTGAATTTTAGACCATCAGATTACAAAATATTTCCAAAATAACACTGCAATAAAATCCGAAAAGAAATACCCACCGGTGAATCAGGTGTAGGGGCGGGGGTGGAGAGATCGCCGGAGGAAGAGGGCTCCGGTGCAAGGGGAGGAGCAGGTGGGCTCCGTACAGGCGCCGGGGCTGGAGCATGGCGATTACCACGGCGTTTCTTCTTCTTCTCGGGGCCTTTGGGCTTCTTCTTGTGCTTTGCTGGGGCAGGTGCTGGAGTCGGGGAATCCTCAACAGCCGGTGCTGGGGCTTCAACTGGCCTTTTATGTTTGCCAGGGGCCGGGGCTTCTACCGGCCTTTTGTGTTTGGGAGGAGCAGGGGCTGGGGCCTCTGCGTGTGTTTTGTTCTTTGATGGTGCTGGAGCAGGAACTGGTGCGTGCTTTTTATGCTGCGAAGGCACCGGAGCCGGACCCTCTTTCGAAGGCGCCGGAGCCGGAGCCTGTGTGTGATTTTTGTGTTTCGAAGGAGCTGGAGCCGGAACCTCTGTGTGATTTTTGTGTTTTGCCGGTCCCGGAGCTTGTGTATGATTTTTCTGTTTTGCCGGAGCCGGTGCCTCCACTGGCGGCGTTGCCGACGGAGCCTCGGCCGGAGGAGGGCTTTTGACTTTTGACTTGGGTGGGGCCCTAGATGGTGGGGAGGCTGAGTTTAGGGGCGGCGGAACAGAGGTGGGAGTTTCAGCAGGAGGAGCTGTGGAAGTAGGGGGCGAATTCGGTGCTGCGGCGGGGCCGTCGCTCGCGGGCTTGGACGGTTTAGGGCTGGATACTGGTGCTGTTGACTTCGTGGAGTTTTTAGCTGCCAAAGCCACGCCGACAATGGCTGTCTCAGTTGCTGAAACCCGATCTCCCAGCCGTTCTTGATCATTAGCTGCGCAACGAGCAACTTGAATGCATAACCACAAAACTATGCCAAAACACAATCTGCTATTGCATCCCATTCTTGATCTGTCTGCAAGCACAGGCACATAACACAAGAGTTTCAGAATCACCAGATCCAAATTTGAAGTTTCATAAAATCATTTGCATTATCACTAAAATGACAATAATCACCATGCAATAAATCAATAATTGGTTCATTGTCTTTTTATTTTGTTTATTGGAGTTGTCTATTTAGGCAGAGGAATTGCATCAAAAGTCAAAATTGGCCAGAATTCAGGGAAATTTTTTTTAAGAAATCTTACCGTAATAGTGTTTGAATCATATTTTTGATGGTGGAAATGGATTCAGCACCATCAAAAACTTCGAAGGCACCCAAAATATTGAAATTTGATAACTAGAACCTGGATTTACAAAAATCCCTAACAGATGTTCTTAAAATCTTACCAGAATTTTCATAATTTTCAGAACAAAAAAGCAGTCTAGTTAAACTAGTCCTAGTCCTATATTGTTCTGAGCCTATAATTGATTCATTGTATTTTTATCTTATTTATCTGATATCATATTGTTCTGACCCAATGGAGAAGATCTGAAAGCAATCAACCCAGCATTATCATTTTTATTGAATATCATATTGTTTAATGAAAAGACAATAACCTCCCTGGTGAGATACTTTTAGGTTTATGGTTCAAATTCTTTTAAATGAACAATTTATTCATATGTAATATAATAACAATCTAAAAAAATATATGAAAAGGAAAAATACATCAATAATTTTTTAATTCTATTCATTGAATATCATGTTGCTCTCATCCAATAAGATAGAAAGACAATAAGTCCATTATTAACTTATTGCATGATGTTAATATTTATGGATCTTATCCACTAAAGAAGAGATCTACTTTACTACTATAATATCAAGTGGATCTATCTAATTAATACTAACCAATCTGATAAGGATTACTGTGTGGTATATTTCCTTGGAATATTAGATATCCAACAAAGCCATAGTTTAACTATGCTAATTTTTTTGGAGGTTTTGGCAACTAAACCTATTTATTTATTTAAAAACAAATTTAAAAACATAAAAATTAAGATATTACTAGAAATTGCTTAACTTAATTCTAATAAAAACAAAGAATTACAAAACATAATAGTTTAATCTGTGAACTTTGCACACCCCGTAAATCTCTTAAAAATCTTTCAAAAACCGAATCCATTTATATATTCAAAGAATAAAAAATACTATCCTACAATAAATTGTTTAACCTATTTCCAACCAAAAAAAATATCTCCAAAATTACAAAACATAACCATATCATACCTCTTTACAGTGTAATGTAATGTTGCAAGCGAGATTGGACCCCTGGAATTTCTAAGCTCTAGAGACCATATAGCCGCTTGCTGCTGACCACGCTCTCTCACAGAATGCAGCCCTGATGAAGATTGTAGGCTGTGGTGGTATTTGCTGATATAAATATGAATGGGATGGATCAATACCAATCATATCCAGCAAATAAATAGGGAATAAGCGAATGCCAGTAGGCATTCAAGGACGTGGAAAGGGTCCTACACTTTCAACCGTTCACAATTAATTTGTTACTTATTAACTATGGTGCATATTTATATCGAGAGAGGGTGTGCATCTTCAAATTCCGATGGATCCGTTATGCTTCAAGCCTAAGATGGCAAACTCTACGTCGATTTTCCCAATTCCCCCTGCGGAAATCAGTTACCCAATTTCCCAAGTAATGACAGAAGAGAGAAAGAAGAGAGAAAGAGTTTAAGTGAGGTGGAATTTGGGCGTGTTGGTTACAAATTTACTTGGATGACAGATTATTTGGTTAAAATATGGTAAAAAATTATTAAAATATTAGAATGTTGAAGTGTTTTAATCATTTTTTTAATGATAAAAATGGATTCAATATCATTAAGAATTTCTAAACCACTTAAAAACTATAATTTGAATTTTTAATTTATTTTTTTTTGCCAAATTTTATCATAAACTAACCAAAGTTTTTATTATTTTCCAAACTAATTTTTATACTTTTAAACTACACTTGAAATTGAAATTTGTAGCTAACATGAAATATCCCATGCTTTATGGTGATGTGAGGTGGTGAAATTCGGTGAACTGCGAGCATGTGTGATGATGAGGTGGGCACACTCCATGGTTTCTTATGATGTGAGGGGGTGAAATTCCATGGAACTTGAGCCCTTGCTATAGTGAGTTGTATGCATGCTTGATAATTTATTTTATGGAAAAACACAACGCAATAACTTTCTCTTTTTTTCTCCTCCTTTTTGTGTAAACAAGAGACCATCAACATGGGCATTTAAAGAATTTTTGAAATACGGAGACAATTCAATCATTCAAAGCATTTCTTTTTAGATACTTAGTGCAACATATTGTCACTATTTTTTTATTTTTATTTCTGGAACAAGAGACATCAACATGGGCCTTTAAAGCATTTTTAAATATTGAGACAACTCAACCATTAGATACTTACTTAGCTTAGTCCAGCATATTATAACTAATTATTGTAGTATTTGGTAATTAATCCAAGTTGTTGTAATTTAGGGTATTCAAAACATTTTTTTTAAGAAAATTTAACTAATAATTTATATATATATATATATATATATATATATATATATATTGCTGAAATTTGATAATACAAGATTATGATTTTTAATTACGTTGAGAGACACTTTCCAACTCACAATAGTAGATATATTATGGTGTCCCATTTAACATTTTGACATGGTGAAAATAAAAAATAAAAAATAAAAATAAAAACATAAAATTAATAATTATAACTGGTTATAATTAATAACTAAACTAGCCTAGATCCATATTAACTTCTGATTTACCAAAGGACAAGAGAGATTAAATATTTTGAGATGCAAATCTCTTTTAAAGTTAAAAGAGATTTGATCTTTCTCCACCCTTGGTAGATTTGTACTTAATATGGATTAGGCTGGTTATTTAAAATGCACTTTTGAATGCATAATTGAATTCAACAATCCAAAAAATCTTTGAGACACTAGAAATTTGCAAATTAAACAAATTAAATTATGATTCTTAAAAAAATTTACTAGATTTTTGGCAAATTTGATGAGAAAAAGTCTTTGTAAAAGAGTCATTTCGTGTATTAGTTAGACTAAGTGTTTTTAAATACTGACTTTATTCAATACTCAGTCAATTCAGTAATTCAAAGCCATTCTTTACATTTTTACTTAATGTAATCAAGGAATATTTAGTTAATTCAGTTAAAGATATTGTAACTAATTATTGTAATAAATGATTTATTTTCATTATTGATTTTTAATAGTAGTTTAGATTCATTTATTAATTGTTGATAAGGATCCAATTTCTCAAGTTGCAAGTTTCATTTTGACTATAAAATTTGAGAGAATGTTTGCACCTTTAAAGATTTGATCCCTCTTAATTTTTTATAAATTCAAGTTTAAAAATGTATGTTTCTTCCTAAGAGCTTATAGGTTCAAATCCAAAAGAGTGTAGAGTATGTCCACATTTGTATAGTTTAGCAATAAATGACTCAACGAATCTCTTCCCAAAAGGAGGTCTCGTAACCCAATTTCGTTTGTGACTTCAAAATTAGATTACTATTATTATTATATTATATTATAAGTTGTTATAATATTTTTTCAATATTAAATAATTAATATTTCTTTTTCATTTTTGTTAAATTACAACTATACAACTAAATTATAATATTGTAATACTTTATTTTTGAAACTCTTTGTGCACCTCTCTAACCTAGCATGAGAAAGATGTTGTAATGTAATGTTTAACATTTTGACTAAGTCAAATTACATAAAAATATAAATAAATTGAAATAAAAAATAAAAAATTAAATTGAAATTGAAAGAAGTTGGAGCCGACTGCTGAAGTTGGGATTTTTGTGGGGTACACAGAAACACCCCATAATTATCATATGTATTTTCCTAATAGAAGAATGATTGTTGTGCGACAGGATATAAAATTCGATGAGGGGAAAGACATGTGGTTATCGCTTGAGAGGGAGCTGGACTTGAATGCGGAGGAGGAACTGTTGGTTCCCAAAGATGAGTCTCTAGATGTGGATCAACCACAGGAGGAGGTTCATGCAGTGGAAGAGTCCACTCACGCAGAGCCATCCAGTAGAAATGGCAGAGGGCATACCACAGAAGCTGAAAGGCTGAGACTTGATGCTGCACAGAATGTAGGAGCCCCTACTTCACAGCACGAACAAAGACAGTCTCCTGACCGATTTACTGGATACATGGCTTTCATGAGCAAATGTATTGTGACTGAACCATCTTCCTTTTAGGAAGAACTGTAGGAGCCCACATGGGTAGATGCAATGGTGGAGGAGTATGACTCCATTGTCAAAAACAATGCTTGGGAAATTGTTCCAACGCCGGTTGATAAATGAGTGGTAGGTTCGAGATGGATCTACAAGGTAAAGCAAGCTGTTGATGGGAGTGTGGAGAAATACAAGGCCAGATTTTTGGCCTGGGGCTTCTCACATATCGAGGGGATAGATTATGAAGATACCTTTGCACCTGTCGCAAGGTATTCTTCCGTAAGGACCATCCTTGCTCTCTCAGTGTAGATGAGCTGGCGCATTCATCAGATGGATGTGAAAATTGTGTTTCTTAGTGGAATCATTGAGGAAGAGGTGTACATAGAGCCTCTTGAAGGTTTCGAGATCTTCAACAGTGAGTCGCATGTGTGCTGACTCAAAAGAGCGTTGTATGGGCTGAAGCAAGCACCCGTGCTTGGTACACTCGGATAGACAACTACTTCACTGGACTAGGCTTCACTAAAAGTGAAGCAGATGCAAACCTATACCAAATTGTGGTGGAGGGTAAGATTTTAATAATTTTTCTTTATGTCGATGATTTAATATTGATTGGTGATTAGCAGCTCATACACTCATGCAAGGAGGATCTTGCAAAGGAGTTTGAAATGAAGGATATGGGCCTCCTTCATTATTTCCTTGGATTGGAAATATGGCAGCGAGATGGTGAAATTTTTATGTCTCAAGGAAAGAATGCAAGGGAGATACTAGGTAAGTTTCACATGGAGGGTTGCAAACCCATGGATACTCCTCTTCTAGGAAACTGGAGGAAAGAGGATGCTACTTCTGAAGAGGTAATGGATGCTACTGTCTATCGACAGTTAGTGGGTTTGCTAATGTATCTAGTGAACACGAGACCAGAAATTTGCTATGCGGTTAACCTGCTGAGTCAATCTATGGTTAAGCCAACCAAGCTCTTTTGGAAGGCGGGGAAGAATGTCCTGAGATACCTGAGGGGCACATCAAAGTATGGTTTATGATACAGATAGACGAAAGGCATGAAGTTTCATGGATTCACGGATGCAGATTGGGCGGGTAGTTCATTTGATAGAAAGAGCACATCAGGGGGTATCTTTAGTATCGGGTCTATAGTTGTTTCTTGGTACAACAGGAAGCAGAGATCTGTGGCACTCAGTTCAGAAAAAGCGGAATACATGGTAGTGATTCAAGCTACATGTGAGACTATCTAGATGAGAAAGATCTTGGTTGGTTTGTTTGGTTCTCATATGGATCCGAAAGTGATTCATTGTGATAATCATAGTTGCATTAAACTCTCGATTAATCATGTGTTTCATGATAGATATAAGCATATAGATATCTGGTACCATCATCTCAGAGATTGTGTACAGAGGAGAATCATGTTGCTTCAGTACATTCCCACGGAAGATCAGGATGCAGATATTCTGACGAAGGCGCTCACTAGGAGCAAATTTAAATACCATAGAGACAGGGTCGGGGTGAAGGATAATCCCTTTCTTGTTGAGAGGTAGTGTTGAGATTCAACAAGAAGATCCTAGTGAAAATGAAGCACCTACACTAGGATGAAGCCTCAGGCTATTTTTAGGTGTATGTTTATTTATAGATGTATGTGAAAATTCTATTTATAGAATGCATCTCTATTTATAGATGCATTTTTTCTATTATTATCCCTTAATATTATTTGGACAATAAAATATATTCTATTCTCATGAGCACTTGGAAATAGTTAACTGAAGTGGAAAATCAGTTAGCTAAAGGAATTTCAAGTTAAGTGGTTGGTTGGTGGGACATGCAAGTTGACTTAGTTGTAACTGAGTGATTCAAAGTTGTAACAGAGTTTGAAGTGCAGTTATGTAAGTTGTAAAGTAGTTTAACTCAATTAAGTGAGTTAATCTCAGCTGCGCTAGTTGTAACTGAAGATACACTAGTGAGAGATCAAGTGAATTAATTATTAATTAATTCACAATCATTGGTCTCACATGCAACTGAAGATTTACTATTATTAACCACATGCATGTCAGATCCAGTGGAGACCCAGTTGAGTTCTAGGTGAAAGGGAAGTAAACCATTAGTTGTGACATTATCTGGTTGCACACATGCAACCACACACACATTGGATGTGCCCATGAGGATTGCACAATCTAGGCATGAAATATTGCATTCATTCATGGATCGCTATCAACAGGGATTGCACAGTGGAGGTAGGATGTCTGGAGACAGTAAATTGGCTAAGGAACTTGCCAATTTTCGTATGACAGTGTGAGACAATTAGCTCATGTACTAAGAGCTCTAGGATTGGAGATTTGTATGTAATTGTTTCATGATCCATGATATACTATAAAATAGAATATAGTGGGGTTTTTAGTTATAAGCTTTCCCCGGTAAATTATCTGTGTTGTGTGTGATTGATCTTTCTTCATGATATTGCAATTGGCGATTATCTTTTAAATTCCGCAAATATTAGTAGAAGCAATTCTATATTTAATAATAGCATATTGCTAGATCAAGGGAATCCAAGACATACATGTATTTTGTATAAATTTCTACACATACATCCAACCCCTGGGTCCCACTAAGGTTTTAGGCCTTCAAACCCCTATATGCTCCCACAGTATAGGCATGGGTGTGTCTGGGAGGCTCTGGACGCTCCCACAAAAAATTCATGCAGGTGTCCAGGGAAATTTTCCCACAAAACTGTGCCAACGTCCTCGAAATTTGAGCCAATTTTTCAGGTCCAGACCCCATGTCACTACCCATAATTCAATGACAAGTTCAAAAGTGAAGTATAACAGTGAAACAATTGTGTACAAGAAAACATTCGAACAAGGACTTGATCGGACCCCTAATAGCCATGACTGGAATTTCATCAAACATGTCACAAGGATGTAATCTACAAGTTTAAATAATATATTTGAGCATAGGGGTCTCATACTTACCTAAGAATCATTCAGAACCATTGCCACTACATCACATGAACTACATTATAGTCTATTTAGGCATAAAGACATTGTTCATCCAATTACGAATCAAAACACAATGAGAGCCATAATGCATCGCCATCATAAAACTCAATCATAACCAGCATTTAAGCAACATAAATGACAAGAACATAACAACCATATAATCCATATAATAAAAATCATATTTACCCATCAATACAAGGGAAAAATATCCCTTATCTCCATAAGAAAAATGCAACCAATTATGGGACTTCCACGTTCCACCTGACCGTAGGCATGGCTGAGCCAAATCTCCCTTCAGATAGTCACCCTCGTTCCATATTCCAAGCATGAATGTGGGATATCATAAACCAAATCCATAAAAACCAAATCGGGGCTTCTAGAGGCCAAACCACCTAAAATCTCAACCAGTGATTCCAGCTCATGGTCAGACATCACAACCATCACCAGATTGGTATCTACCCAAAATTTATAGGGCTCTTGAGTGTTTTTTCTAAAAAAGGCTCCAGGACTAGTAACTTATCCTAAGTTGTTTACGGGATCGAGAGCATTTTTCCAACTAAGGATCCAAGACTAGTAACTCAACCCACCTAGGGCTCCAGAGCGTTTGTCCAACCAAGGTTTCAAGACTAATAGCTCAACCCAACAACTAGCCACTGGGCTCGAGAGCATTTTTCCAACAAAGGTTCTAGGAACTAGTAAATCAACTCATAGCTAAGGAACATGAGAGCCAACTAGAAGAAAAAAAACAATGAAAATGAACCCACAACACCATGGTTGTCCAGGAAATGGAAAGTTTATGAAAATCCACTGTCAATCCAGGAAATCCTCCATCCCAATGACAGATCATGACCAAGAAACCACATACATACACCACGCATGAGAAAACTAGTGAGGGAAACATACATGCAACTCGATACCTGCAATCAAAACCCGCTGCAGATGCTAGTCCCGAAGTCCTCTTGTGCTTTCATGCTCTTCCTTTTCCTTCTTGCTCCAAATTTCTGAGTATGCCACACTGTCCAAAAGTGCTCCAAGAAAACTATAAGTATCCAAAATTATGGGGGAGAGAGAGAATAATGTTGGCTCCAAAACTTCACTAAACAAAAGCTTAACTGAAAAAAGCCTAACTGACAAAAGCCATGAACTAGTCCTTATAAGCTTTTTTCATTAATACAGCCTCTATTTTATTCATTTTCCATTATTTTCCTTCATTTTCCTCCTCACATGAAACCTGTGACCTTTCACCTCCCTTTTCTCCTATTTTCCATTATTTTCATAAATAAATGTTAATTAATGCACCGACAGAAGGATGTGTGTCCATGGAAGCCTAAAGCTGCCTGTAGGAATTGGACAGCCATTAAAGGGATTTAAAATGGTATTCTCAGCCCTTTGAATCATTTTCGTATTCATTGTGGTTAAGTGTGGAGCCTGTAAAAGAATTTAAGTACCTTAATCCCAAAGAGTCTAGTCATGTTAACGAAGCTCAAAGGAGATGTAGCCCAAGAGTTGGGGTGAACTCCTATATTATAGTTCTGTTGCGTTTTGTTATTATATGGCTGAATTATGTTGCTGATATACATGTTAATTTTCAGCAAAAACAAATTATCTTAAAACACATAAACAGAAGAAAAGACATACACCTCTTCCAAGCAAAAATTCTGCATAATGTCAAGTTTGAGTAAGGTCATTTTAATTAAGTCTGAGTGTTTACTTATATTATTTCTTTAGGCAGAGTCTGTAAAAGGGCCAGGTAGCTTATGGATTCATCCTTTCTTTGAAAGGTGACATATCCGGTAAATGCCCCTACAGTCTATCTCTGTATTAGAAATAAGAAGTTCTCACATTTTCAGATTTAAATTTTGGAGTATTTGCACTCATTTACATAAATGAAAATGGATACCTTGCACCCTTTTCAAGTACAATACATTTTCAGATCAAGAAATCCTATAGTTTTTGGGAGAAATGGCATGTCCATGGTTTGCCTTAAAGTTTATGGGAGAAATCAGATCTAGAAATGGCATGCTTAAAGTTTGTCTTGCCTAGAGTTTAAGATAGAAATGACATGTACATAGTTTGCCTTAAAGTTTGCCTTGTTGTATATGGGAGAAATGGCATTGCCTTATAGTTTATGGGAGAAATGACATAGAATTGATAGAGAAATGACATAGAAATTACACATGCCTTAAACTTTGCCTAAACGTTTATGGGATAAATGACACATGTACACATTTTTCCTTAAAGTGGTAGTGGTTTGCACTTACTTAAGAAACTAGTGGTAGTGGTTGACTAAATTATGTCAAAAGTCACACCTTGATGAGCTTGTGGGATAAATGACATGTACATGGTTTGCAAAATTATTTTATGCACTTACTAAAAAAACTAGTGGTAGTGGTTGATGAAGTTATGTCAAAAGTCACACCTTTATGAGTTTGTGGGAGAAATGACATGTACAGGGTTTGCCTTAGAGTTTAGTTTTCCATTTAGTTTGCCTTGAAGTTTATGGGAGAAATCACATCTAGAAACATTTACTTTGACATCTATAAATAGGCTAAGAACATTAAAAAATAATTTTCAACTTACAAATTAGTTATGTCCTTAATAAGAAGTATGATTTAGCACCTATCAAATTGTTTAATAGTTTACAATAATGTCATTTTAGGCTTGTAATATCATTCATCCTTGATATGTACAAGAATTTTACAACTTGAACATCAACCTACACTATCATCATATCATTGTAGCCATGTCAATCTAGATTATTTATATCCATTACATCATAAAACACTCCACTTCTAACATTTTACAAGATTAGAAGCCTCATAGAAGGTGTAAATTTAGGTACATTAATAAAAAAAAAAAAATCAATATAGATTATCAATATCCATTACATCATAAAACACTTCACTTTTAACATTTTACAAGATTAGAAGCATCATGGAAGGTGTAAATTTAGGTACATTAATAAAATACAGCCACGTCTATCTAGATTATTTATATCCATTACATCATAAAACACTCAACTTTTAACATTTTACAAGATTAGAAGCATCATGGAAGGTGTAAATTTAGGTGCATTAATAAAATACAACCATGTCAAATGTTGGAGGGACAACACTAACAATGAATGTACCATGTGGCTTATAATACAGAGGATGAAAAAGCTACTGTATGTTTCTTGGAGAAAAATTGAAGAGCAGATACATCTAGTCATCTAGAGACTGCCTCTTAGATAGTCTGTACAAGTACTATGCTTGAAAATGATGACTACTCTTCTTGATAAGGTTGTAGTGAGCTAAGCTAACCTGTAGTAACATTGTAACCATGCTCATTGTATAGAAATATGCTTAAACTAATTATGTAAATACCGTCACACTAGTTCAATAGTGAAACCTATTAATTTCTCTTATGTTTTGTTTTAGGACATTAATCTCTAAACAAATATGAGGAAAAGATTGAATAGGGAAAAAATAAGAGGAAAGATGGAGAATAAAGATGTTGAAAATATCGAAGCAGTTATTCCAAGAATGCAATAGATTAATAGATGGAGAAGTAACCAAATATAAAAATAGATTACTATATAGTAGGCAATCTCGGAAAATAACAAAATCATAGAAAATCAGATAAAATAAACTACATAGCATTTTTTGACACCATTCAATCCTGCCTATCGAGCTTGTTTAATTTTTATTCAATATTGACATGTAAAAATAAATTACCTAGGAGGCTTAACCATGGCGGGGTTAGAGAGATTGCCAGTATTGACGTTAAGAATGGAAATGATGATAATGAGTTGGAAGAGGGTCGGTGCACACCCTCTTCTAGGAGCTGTGGTAAGTAAGAGGAGAGGTGTAACTCTTTTTCTAGTTGTGGTTTAAGCAAGAGGAGGGAACATAAATGGGTGGTGAGAATGAGAGTGAATGTGTAGAGGAGGAATTGATGTCCCCCGTAAGATTCAGTGAGAATTCTTGTGCTATTGATGTCACATCAGAGAGAATTCATGTGCTATTGATGTCACACTTATTTCAAAAAGAATGATGAAAAAACAAAAGAAGCCATCTCACACCAAGAAAGGGAAAAATATGTACAGCTTTGAAATATGAGCACAATCCATACTCTCCTTTTGTACAGCTTTTTAGTATGAGAACAGTCCATACTAACAATATATGGCCCCAAAAAACCCTTTGATGCTACTACAAGTATTGTTATTATGATGATAGTATTTTTTTTACTAGGATGTTAGAGTGATATAGTGAATCTGAAACATCCAGGTAACATCTGAATCTAAAACATTCATTCTATGTTCCTTATTGAGACTTGACCAGAAACCACACAACGCTTTGTAAGTGGAGCCATGTGGCACATATGGTTAGGAAGTAATATTTAGTGGCCAAATGGTTGAGAAATGCAATAAATTCATATAGTATATTTATGAATCTTCAAATTTTAGGTAAAGGTGGATATTTATAATTTTGTCGACACTTTCATGTCATTTTTAATTACACTTGACTACAGTTTTATAGGATATTATGATCTGGAAACAGACGTTTTACATGATTACTCTGTTTTGTACCAGTTTTCAACACATTAGGTCTTGGTTAGGATGATTCAACTTGATGCAAGAAGTTTAAGGTTCATCAACTAGTTAAATTATATTTGAGGGTGTTGTAATTAATAAGAAACAATTTGGAGACAAAATCCCAAAAATAGAAGGAAAAAAAAAAAGATTTAAAGAAATTTAGCCTGAATACCATCAACACCCACACATTTTTCACTCACAACAAATTGCAAATTTGAAAAATACTTTAAAAATGAGACAAATGACCTCAAACACAATTGAAAATTATTTTTAGAATGAGACAGATGACCTCAAAAACAATAGAATTATCTATTCAAGAAATCAAATTCCGAAAGGTATTTCTGAAATTTACAATCAGAGTGAAGTTCAACCTGCAATTTAAAGAGAATTTTAAAGTCTTAAGAAAGAATATTTTAGAATCAGATAAAAAAAATCAAATTAAAAAAACTCCTATCAGTATTTCAAAATTCTGAAATCGAATTAAGTTCAACCTGCAACAGAGTTGGGCTCATTTGGTATGATCTTGGTTAGGATGATTCAAAGAGTCTGGGTTATTCCTCTCGATTTTTTGGATGTTTTGGGAGCAAATTATTAGTTATTGAATAGGTCATTCCTTGCAATTATTTTCTTGCAATTAGGTAGACATTGTGTAAATGCATGCAGAGACTAAATCTCTAAAGAATAAGCCACAAACCATTTACATTTGAAATGCAAGCCGACGAGAGATACAGATACACTAGAAACCAGAAGCAGATGAATTGAAGGAGTTGTTGAGTCTAGCTTTAAAACACAAAAAATTACATTTAAACACATAAAATTACATTTAAAAATTTTGTGATTAAACACAGAAAATTACATTTAAACAACCAACTAAGTTTAGCTTTTAACTTTTCATTAACCGATTTGCGATTTAAACAGATAAAATTACATTTAAACAATACTTTGACAAAAGTAGGAACCTGGAAATTCGGAGATGTTGAGGCCGCAATGAGAAGAAGATGAGGCGGGAGATTGTCGAAGATGTCAAGGCTGCAACAAGAAGACAAGCAAGATATCACTGAGGACGTCACGGATTAAAAACTACCTGCAAAACAAAAAAACAACTATAAAATTAAAATAGAATAATGGCAGAACAACAATAAAAAAAATTCGCAACAAAAACAAAATAGAAAACCAACAAATTTCTCACCTACGCCTGTGAACCTGCAATTGCGCCTGTGACCCTGCAACTGTGACCCTGCGACAATGGTAATACGACAATGGTAATAAGCCCGAAGCCTATTCATGTTTCCGGGCTGGTGTATTTATAAACTAAAGTTTAGCCAGATTATTTTAAAAGTTCAGTCGAATTATTTTAGCGCATCCTCTTCAGTACGTGGGTAATGACTAGATGCACCATATTTCTCTCTCACTTAATCAACAACCCAACTGTTAGGGCACATCATTAGCATATTTTCTTTTAAATGTTCAGGATAAAGCATGTTTCTACCATTAAATTATTTGAATTCTTTCCTGTCACCGTTCAATTTCCTCCTCTTCTCTTCGTACAATACGCCCAGGGTTGTGTCATTGCCATATTATAAGGAATGAATTTATTGATGGCTATAATTTATTAATTCAGTGATGATCAAATCAAATCAACACACACACACACACTTATATAGTATGTATGAGATCAAAATATGCGTTAATATGAAGTTCAGTTTGAATTGTTACTGTGTACTAATTTGCCAAATGATAAGTCTACACTTACTCTTTATCATCCGCCGCTTTCCATTTGTTTCGATCATACTCCTATTTCAATTTATAATATGAGGAACTTGATTTATCATGCAAGTCAATAACCTCAATATTGTCGATAAAATGGCGTTCAACATGCGAAAATTTCCTTTGAATTTGTACAACAACATCATTGTCACCAGCTGAGTAGACTTTGACTTGCTGGAAGGTCCAAAGAGACAGGTAATGGAAGAAGATTCGAGGCTTTCAAATAAGGTATCAGTGATATGAGCATCATCCCCTAGCTTGTCATTCTGGAATGCATCTAACAGCATTGCCTCCATGGAAGTCATATCCCGTAATTAACCATCCATACAAACCTCCATTTGATTTCCTCCATTACCAACTTGTGATGAAGAACTACTATTGTTGTAGTCATTCCTAATTGATGAATATGGACATAGTGGGAATTGAATAGGTAGTTGATTTAACCATTATTTTTATGCTTCCATCTGATTCTTTCTCTTAATGCAACCTTCTCTCAAGTTGACATTGTAGTTGGGTGCTCAAGAAGATGGTAGGTGGGTTTCTCATCCTCACTAGAATCCTAATTTAAAAAAATATAGAATAAAATTAGTAAAATATCAATGATATTAGTAATCATGCCAATGTGATTGGTTTGTTGAAATTAGAATATACCAAAAAATTATTACCTTCGTTGATCCAAAATTGTGATTGGAAAATGCCATGTTCCAATTGGCAGGGTGAAGAGGATGTCCATTTTCGTCTACCAACTGCTTGCGATATGATGCTTCTGATAAGAGCTTCCAACATTTTTTAAAATATGGAGTAATAGTTTTTGCATCTAAACTTGATTCTAAATCAGGTTCCTGCAAATTTGGATATAGTTTTATTTAAATTTACATGGATTTAAAAAAAATTCAATTAGATAATCGAAATATAAATAAAATCTGAACTTATTGAAGATGGAAAGGAAAAAATCCGTGAAGGACTTTCATAAGAAATATGGAACGAGCTGGAATTTGAAGAATTTACCATTTTCATATATTATTGAGATTTTGTCCCTTCATTTGAGAAAAATAAGAAATAAAAATTTCTGTGCATATCCAAAATTAATCTGGATAACCATGTAACCACAATCTAAATTTCAATACAGTTTTAAAACCATTTTTAAAGAATAAGGTGACCTTAAGCGGAAAATGTATACTAGGAGCTATTGTAATTTGTGTGGATGCATTATAAAGGATAATTTGAAATTAATATGCCATTTTATGTTAAATTAAAATTTAAGATAACTTTTGAACCAAACTGGTACGCTTATAAAAACAAAGCACACCAATGAATTTAAAAATTTTACACTACCAGGGCGTTCAAATAATACGCACACCAATATTCAACATTCCAAAAAAAATATGTTATAATATCAATGCACTTCTACGAAAACGCACTGATGCATTTAAAAAAACAACAACACTGCTATGCACCTGCTTCTCGATTTAAGAAAATAAAAAACGAATTCAACCAACTTGGTGCTCTTAGAAAAATTTGAGCACCAATGCATTTCAATAGAAATCACATCGTTTCATTAAAAAATTAATCACATTATGTTATGATTTTGAAAAAAGAAAAATTGTATCATGTCAGTGTGTTGAAAAACTTTACTGCCTAAGATACGTCAGTGTGTTTTTTGTATAAACGCACTGGTGCGCTTGACTATCAAACACACTGATGTGCAGATAAATTGAAAAAAAAAATGTTATTTTTTTTCTTTTTTAAAATTAAAAAATGAGCAACAATTGATTTTTCGAAATCTAATTTCATAAAGTCTTTTAAATAGTAAAAATTTATTCACCATTTCATTATTTTACCCAAAATTTCAAGTGAGTGATTTGCAAGAGAGACATTCCAAGAGAATTGTGCAGCAACAGAATAATTTGGAGCAACAAAATTATTCAGAAGATCACAAGCTGAAAGGTATGGTGATTCAGTCAAAAAGCTACATAGTAAAATTTTTAAAATTTATTGTTTATTTTACTAGTAAGAAATTTTATAATTTTTGTTAGGGTTTAATTAAAAGAGAGATCATTTGCAAGAGAGCCACGCTGAGAGCACAGTGCAGCTGAAAAATATTTTGGGTCTGTTGAAAGATCAAAATTTGAAAGGTATGGTGATTCACTAAAAACCCTAGATAGCAAAAATCTTAAATTTTATTGTTAAAATATTTTACAATTTTTTTTAGATTATTCACAATTTAGAAAAAAAAAAAACTAAAAACCTTTTATTATAAAAATTTACTATAGATTTTACTAATACATTTTTTTATGATCTGCTTTCCTATTTAAATTAATTAAAATTCAGACAAAAAACAAAAAAATCAGTATTTACATTAAACCCTCGCTCCTTCCTACAATATTTCACCTTAAATTTTAACTTCCTCTACCACTTCATAATTAGGGTTATTTAATATATGGATTTTAGATTTAATGGATTTGTGTACTTACTATATATATAGGGAATTTGACATGTAAATTAGGGGAATCAAGTATTGAATTAGATCCAAACCTTATCAGTTGTCTTCATTTTTTTTTAAATGGCTATATGTTCTGCAGGGTTCCCTCTGTAACATAATGCATTGATACTCCCTGTATAACACAACTCATCGACATATTAGAACACTCTCTATTCCGTCTAGTATGTTAATCATTGCTCCCGGTGTAATATAACGCACCAACACGCCTCTTCCAAATAACATCGTTAAATCATTTCGACGCATTTATCCTTACAAATCACACCGCAATAATTTAAAATTATTTAAAAAATTTAATTTTCCATGATGATGCACCTGAACAATTAAACGCCTAGTGAATTTAATGTTTTAAACGCACCAATGCATTTATTTAGATAAAGACATTGGCTACCAAAGTTTTTTTCACTAAAAAATATTTGATTTATTTGTAAATATATTTAATGACTTCTATATTGAATGCTACAGTTTTTATATTGATAAAAAATGCCTCAGAAGGTATCAAGTAACAAAAAATACTAATCAACATACTGATATCACATAAAAAAAACAAAGAATACAAGTTTTTGGGAAATTCTTTACAAAATTAATATGTTTGAGTTATATTTAAGTTTAACTAATATGTATTGTTGGTGTGTGTCATGCAGAGCTAAAAATTTAACAAGGTCGATAATATTATTTCTAATCTAAGTGCAAAAGAGTGTAAGATGCTGATAGAAAAATTGCAGAATGATTAATCACATGAATGAAAAAATACTATTCAATATGAGTTTTTTTTTTTTGAATTTTCATTAATAATAAAATTAATAATATTAGATCACATGTTTCAAAAAATATGTTAATTCATATATGTTTAATGTTCTATAGGGAGAAAAAATGAATGAAAACATCATTTTCCTAAGAAAAGAAAAAATATAGAACATTTAAATGATGATGAATTGATCCTTAGCTCATTTGGAGGGGTGTTGGAGGTTAATGAAAAGGGGAATTTTTTTTACAGAACTATGAGGGACCTAGCGGAACGAATGCATAGACTTACTTCCCACTTACAATACAAATATCAATCCAATGATTCTAAGAAAAAAATTATATCTAAACTACAAGAAGAATTTCCAGAGCAATGGTCAATGAGACATGTCAGACTTGCAATAACAAAAACATACAACAACAAAAAAGAATCATTCAAAAGGTAATATTCCTAATTATATAAAATGATTTTCTAGAGTTATAAGTATATATTACTACAAACCATTCATTTATTAATATCGATTTTGTTATATTTAGTTTTCATATATCATTATAAAAATAGCTTATTAATTTTTTCACGGAGATTATGAAAATCCAAAATGATCAACGCGTTGATATGTAAAACATGTTAGTAGGAATTTCCAAAAGAGTGTATAGGGAGATGGTCAAAGAATGGAAATAATTGCATCACAAGAGGATCCATATCAACAACAATGTGATTCAAATATATGTATTCATGATTGACTTTGTACATAGAAAAAATAATTTAGCATTAAATATTAATTTTCAAGTATTTTCTTACAAAAAAAAAAACAAGATGGAACTTATTCAACACATAAAACAGGACGAAAAGGAGAAAAGGGTTGAAATCAAAGTTTGTAAATAATTGTCAATATTTTCCTATAAAAACTCAAGGCTTCATTTTTGTATATTTTAATTTGTTTGATTTACAGCAACCATCCTTGAACGTCTTGAAATAGGTGCTAGCATGCAAAGAAGAGCCATCGAAAGAATTGATTGGCATTGGGTTAAATAAGGGTTGTGAGTATATGTTGGCAAATCAAAAATTAATTCTGGAATTTGTAAATATATATGTTGTTTTACTTCTCTGAGTTTATAATTAATAGAACAAAAATACCCTTTATATTAAATCTTTGAATTGTAATGGGGTTTAAAATGTGCAGGAAACAAAGTATGGAACTATGCCAATAGAAGACTTGTTTCAACAAGGCATGAGACTTGGTTTTGAAACTATATGCACAATTTATGAGTCACTTATTTCTATGATACATTGCTATTCAATTTAAATTGATGTATTTTATTTATTTCAATTTTCATTATTCTCACCAATGTAGAAACCTATGAAGTGGGGAATGGTTTGTAGGGGATGGACTATCACCATAAAACTATACCCTTCTTTACACTTCATTTTTTTGTTTGCAGATGGAACAAGATCAAGAAGACAAAAAATCGATGAAATGAACAAAAAATTCCTCCAAATAACCCTAGTCATAGAATTAGCTCATGTAGTGACAATAGTTCCATGGAAGAAAGCAGATCGATTTGGATATCAATGCAACATGTTGTAGTTTTTGAAATGATTCACTGTGAAAATCATACATTTTGTTTAATGTAATAGACATAGTGTCCCAATTGAAAGACAAGGGGTTACCAATAACAATCCATTTTGTATGAAAAAGAGCCTCTTATTGATACATAATAAAATACATTTTAATTTATTCTATTATGTTATCCAATGTCGCTGTGAAATTTTATACCACAGATTAAATATATCGATGATTAAATATTGTAATGAAGAGATGCAAAATTTGATAATATGACAAATTAATCCAAACATCATATACAAATGCACTAATCAAATTTTAATTTATACGAATACTATTATAAGATATATGTTGATTTTCCGATGAATAAAAAATTAAAAAATATACAATAATTGCACTGTAACAGGTCGATCTTTCCAAAAAAGAGAAAATATCATTCAAAAAACTAGTGCATCTAACAAAGCACTGATGCATTTTGTTATATTAAAAGAACTGTGAAAAAATATTTTTGCATGGTCATTGCCTTTTAAGAAAATGAGAGCATCGGTGTGCTTATCACTTAAAGAACTAATATTGTTTGAGATTAATGCCTCGTTTCATTGTAATTCTTAATGCATCAGTGCTTTCATATAACTAACTCCCCAATTCTACATAATATTATTTCCAACCCGACGCTTTATGAAAACTAACAACACTAGTCCTTTTGTATAACTAACACATTGGTGCCTTTATACTAACGATACACATCAGCACTACAATATTAAAAAAAGCATCAGCACAATAATTATTTTTTGCGTGCCTCGATGTCATTCCTTAGAAGAATGCCCTGCGGATTTTTATCTCTTGGCACATGTGTAGTATATACAAACCGGTATTCTTTTCATTCAACACCTTGGTGTGTTTAGTATGTCATCAGGTGGTTTTATGTATGTAGCACACCAGTTTAACTTGTTCCATTAAGTGCACCGAAAAAAATAAAATTCACTATAACCTCCAACCGAATATATTTTTTCAATTGTAATGAAGTTCCATTAAAACGTCTCCTAAAACCTCCTCTATCTCAAACATATGTTTTAATGGATGTTTTTGTGACAATTTTTTGCCAAATTTAAAACACTAAAAACCTCTGTTATAACCTTTGCTAGAAGGTATTTTCCTTGTAGTGCATAGAGGATGATATATTTTCTTTGGAAGCCATTGAATTTAAGGTTAAGCAACTCACTAATGGGAAATATAAGGATATTGGAGGCTACCAAGCTTGAAGTTCTAAAATCCAAGGGCCTATCCTCATCCCTCACATAAAAAACTCTTCAATTTGGAAGTGAAGCAAGGCTTCCCTAAACCTTGGATGTAAATCCTCATTGTGCCTATATTTAAAAGCGAGGATCAAAACCTTCCCTCTTTTTATAAGATCATTATGATTAGCCACATTTTAGCCGAGTTGCACAACATTATTTTGGAAATGAAAAATAGTCTATAGGTAGAAATCCATGGTAAAAAAACTAAAGCAAAAGCTAGGTTTAGGAGATATCATTCAATTATTGACCACTTTATTATTCTCGGGATTATTATAGAGGAATGTCGCAATAATAAAACCAATTTATTCTAGGGTTTCATTGACTTTAGAAGAGTTTTCACACAATTCCTAAGACAAAATCGTGTGAGAGGATGGAAGAGTTAATGGTTCCTCTTCAGTTGAGGATTGTTGTGACAAGGTTGTATGAGAATATTATTTCCAAGTTTGGGACCATTAAGTGTTGGTTAAAAGAAATAAAATGCAATATTTAAGTCAAGAAAGAATGTCCCTTGTCCCCTACACCTTTTAGCATATACATTGATAAGCTAGAAGAGTGTTTGGAAGATGAAGGTTGTGTTGGTCTCACACTCATTGACATATTCATAACTATTTTCCTTTATGCTGACAATATGGTTCTTTTTGACAAGGAGTCATTATAATCTTGGTGACCAACTAAGAATCCTCTAATATTTCTACTCCAAAATGGGTATGGCAATTAATACTAACAAAAAAAATCATGATAATTAAATCCAGAAATAACACATATGATACTTTCATATATTATCACAATAACTTGAAGGTAGTTCCTTCATACAAATATCTTTGATCACTACCAATCACAAGCTTAGTGACAATTATAGCATTGAGAAAAGGATAAATAGAGGATGAGAAAATTATTATGGGCTTGAAAACAATGGTAAGTCAGCGTATCTATGGATATAGGATAAAAAAACTCCTCTTTGAAAATCTCATCACTCTTGTTATTTTATATGGATGTGAGGTTTAGTGTTGCGGTAACTCCAAAAAGTTGTGGAGGAAGATAGAAAAGATCCAAAAATACTTTATAACCTACACTCTCAAGATAAAAGAAAATACTTTCTATTTTATCCTCCTCATTGAATCCAATCAATAAGAAGCGCCCTCTCGATACAATGGTTGAATATATCCATTGAATACCATCACACAAAATAAATCAGTATCGCTTCAAAACTACTACGGTGAGACTCTACCAGCAAATTAAATCTACACCATGAAGATGACGAGGGCCGAAGCAAGCACAAGTGCCCGCCAAACGCCTGCTACGAAGCTCTTCACTGCGCCATTCTGCAAATACAACATGAGATATAAGTCATTAGTTAATGACTCGATGGTTAAGGTTAACCTCAAGACTTTCGTGATTTGAATTGAGTTAGATTTCCGAAATTCATCGCATTGAAATTTTGTGATTTGTTTATAAAAAATTTTAATATCTGATTAAGAAAGAAGTAAAAAAATTGAATTTTAGACCATCAGATTACAAAATATTTCCAAAATAACAATGCAATAAAATCCGAAAAGAAATACCCACCGGTGAATCAGGTGCAGGGGCGGGGGTGGAGAGATCGCCAGAGGAAGCGGGCTCCGGTGCAAGGGGAGGAGCAGGTGGGCTCCGTACAGGCGCCGGGGCTGGAGCATGGCGATTACCACGGCGTTTCTTCTTCTTCTCGGGGCCTTTGGGCTGCTTCTTGTGCTTTGCTGGGGCAGGTGCTGGCGTCGGGGAATCCTCAACAGCCGGTGCTGGGGCTTCAACTGGCCTTTTATGTTTGCCAGGGGCCGGGGCTTCTACCGGCCTTTTGTGTTTGGGAGGAGCAGGGGCTGGGGCCTCTGCGTGTGTTTTGTTCTTTGATGGTGCTGAAGCAGGAACTGGTGCGTGCTTTTTATGCTGCGAAGGCACCGGAGCCGGACCCTCTTTCGAAGGCGCCGGAGCCGGAGCCTGTTTGTGATTTTTGTGTTTCGAAGGAGCTGGAGCCGGAACCTCTGTGTGATTTTTGTGTTTTGCCGGTCCCGGAGCTTGTGTATGATTTTTCTGTTTTGCCGGAGCCGGTACCTCCACTGGCGGCGTTGCCGACGGAGCCTCGGCTGGAGGAGGGCTTTTGACTTTTGACTTGGGTGGGGCCCTAGATGGTGGGGAGGCTGAGCTTAGGGGCGGCGGAACAGAGGCGGGAGTTTCAGCAGGAGGAGCTGTGGAAGTTGGGGGCGAATTCGGTGCTGCGGCGGGGCCGTCGCTCGCGGGCTTGGACGGCTTAGGGCTGGATACTGGTGCTGTTGACTTCGTGGAGTTTTTAGCTGCCAAAGCCACGCCGACAATGGCTGTCTCAGTTGCTGAAACCCGATCTCCCAACCGTTCTTGATCATTAACTGCGCAACAAGCAACTTGAATGCATAACCACAAAACTATGCCAAAACACAATCTGCTATTGCATCCCATTCTTGATCTGTCTGCAAGCACAGACACATAACAGAAGAGTTTAACACAGAACTTTGTACAACCTGTAAATCTCACAAAAATCTTTCAAAAACTGAATCCATTTATATATTCAAAGAATAAAAAATACTATGCTACAATAAATTGTTTAACCTATTTCCAACCAAAAAAATATCTCCAAAATTACAAAACATAACCATATCATACCTCTTTACAGTGTAATGTAATGTTGCAAGCGAGATTGGATCCCTGGAATTTCCAAGCTCTAGATTGGACCCCTGGAATTTCTAAGCTCTAGAGACCATATGGCCGCTTGCTGCTGACCACGCTCTCTCACAGAATGCAGCCCTGATGAAGAATGTAGGCTGTGGTGGTATTTGCTGATATAAATATGAATGGGATGGATCAATACCAATCATATCCAGCTAAGAAATAGGGAATAAGCGAATGGCAGTAGGCATTCAAGGACGTGGAAAGGGTCCTACACTTTCAACCGTTCACAATTAATCTGTTACTTATTAACTATGGTGCATATTTATATCGAGAGAGGGTGTGCATCTTCAAATTCCGATGGATCCGTTATGCTTCAAGCCTAAGATGGCAAACTCTACGTCGATTTTCCCAATTCCCCCTGTGGAAATCAGTTACCCAATTTCCCAAGTAATGACAGAAGAGAGAAAGAGTTTAAGTGCGTTCGAATTTGGGTGTGTTGGTTACAAATTTACTTGGATAACAGATTATTTGGTTAAAATATGGTAAAAAAATTATTAAAATATTAGAAAGTTGAAGTGTTTTAATCATTTTTTTTATGATGAAAATGGATTCAACATCATTTAGAATTTCTAAACCATTCAAAATTCCAAGTTTAAAAACTATAATTCGAATTTTTAAATTTTTTTTTTGCCAAATTTTATCATAAACTTATCAAAGTTTTTATTATTTTCCAAACTAATTTTTATACTTTTAAACTACACTTGAAATTGAAATTTGTAGCTAACATAAAATATCCCATGCTTTATGGTGATGTGAGGTGGTGAAATTCGGTGAACTGCGAGCATGTGTGATGATGAGGTGGGCACACTCCATGGTTTCTTATGATGTGAGGGGGTGAAATTCCATGGAACTTGAGCCCTTGCTATAGTGAGTTGTATGCATGCTTGATAATTTATTTTATGGAAAAACACAACGCAATAACTTTCTCTTTTTTTCTCCTCCTTTTTGTGTAAACAAGAGACCATCAACATGGGCATTTAAAGAATTTTTGAAATACGGAGACAATTCAATCATTCAAAGCATTTCTTTTTAGATACTTAGTGCAACATATTGTCACTATTTTTTTATTTTTATTTCTGGAACAAGAGACATCAACATGGGCCTTTAAAGCATTTTTAAATATTGAGACAACTCAACCATTAGATACTTACTTAGCTTAGTCCAGCATATTATAACTAATTATTGTAGTATTTGGTAATTAATCCAAGTTGTTGTAATTTAGGGTATTCAAAACATTTTTTTAGAAAATTTAACTAATAATTAATATATATATTATTATCAAATTTCAGCAAAATCATAATTAAAATTTCAGCAATTAAAAATCATAATCTTGTATTATCAAATTTCAGCAATATATATATATATATATATATATATATATATTGCTGAAATTTGATAATACAAGATTATGATTTTTAATTACGTTGAGAGACACTTTCCAACTCACAATAGTAGATATATTATGGTGTCCCATTTAACATTTTGACATGGTGAAAATAAAAAATAAAAAATAAAAATAAAAACATAAAATTAATAATTATAACTGGTTATAATTAATAACTAAACTAGCCTAGATCCATATTAACTTATGATTTACCAAGGGACAAGAGAGATTAAATATTTTGAGATGCAAACCTTTTTTAAAGTAAAAAGAGATTTGATCTTTCTCCACCCTTGGTAGATTTGTACTTAATATGGATTAGGCTGGTTATTTAAAATGCACTTTTGAATGCATAATTGAATTCAACACTCCAAAAAATCTTTGAGACACTAGAAATTTGCAAATTAAACAAATTAAATTATGATTCTTTAAAAAATTTACTAGATTTTTGGCAAATTTGATCAGAAAAAGTCTTTGTAAAGGAGTCATTTCGTCTATTAGTTAGTTAGACTAGGTGTTTTTAAATACTGACTTTATTCAATACTTAGTCAATTTAGTAATTCAAAGCCATTCTTTACATTTTTACTTAATGTAATCAAGGAATATTTAGTTAATTCAGTTAAAGATATTGTAACTAATTATTGTAATAAATGATTTATTTTCATTATTGATTTTTAATAGTAGTTTAGATTCATTTATTAATTGTTGATAAGGATCCAATTTCTCAAGTTGCAAGTTTCATTTTGACTATAAAATTTGAGAGAATGTTTGCACCTTTAAAGATTTGATCCCTCTTAATTTTTTATAAATTCAAGTTTAAAAATGTATGTTTCTTCCTAAGAGCTTATAGGTTCAAATCCAGAAGAGTGTAGAGTATGTCCACATTTGTATAGTTTAGCAATAAATGACTCAACGAATCTCTTCCCAAAAGGAGGTCTCGTAACCCAATTTGATTTGTGACTTCAAAATTAGATTACTATTATTATTATATTATATTATAAGTTGTTATAATATTTTTTCAATATTAAATAATTAATATTTCTTTTTCATTTTTGTTAAATTACAACTATACAACTAAATTATAATATTGTAATACTTTATTTTTGAAACTCTTTGTGCACCGCTCTAACCTAGTATGAGAAAGATGTTGTAATGTAATGTTTAACATTTTTACTAAGTCAAATTACATCAAAATATAAATAAATTGAAATAAAAAATAAAAAATTAAATTGAAATTGAAAGAAGCTGGAGCCGACCGCTGAAGTTGGGATTTTTGTGGGGTACACAGAAACACCCCATAATTATCATGTGTATTTGCCTAATAGCATAATGATTGTTGTGCGACAGGATATGAAATTCGATGAGGGGAAAGACATGTGGTTATCGCTTGAGAGGGAGCTGGACTTGAATGCGGAGGAGGAACTGTTGGTTCCCAAAGATGAGTCTCTAGATGTGGATCAACCACAGGAGGAGGTTCATGGAGTGGAGGAGTCCACTCACGCAGAGCCATACATCAGAAATGGAAGAAGGCATACCACAGAAGCTGAAAGGCTAAGACTTGATGCTGCACAGAATGTAGGAGCCCCTACTTCACAACACGAACAAAGACAGTCTCCTGACCGATTTACTGGATACATGGCTCTCATGAGCAAATGTATTGTGACTGAACCATCTTCCTTTTAGGAAGAACTGTAGGAGCCCACATGGGTAGATGCAATGGTGGAAGAGTATGACTCCATTGTCAAAAACAGTGCTTGGGAAATTGTTCCAACGCCGGTTGATAAATCAGTGGTAGGTTCGAGATGGATCTACAAGGTAAAGCAAGCTGCTGATGGGAGTGTGGATAAATACAAGGCCAGATTAGTGGCCCGGGGCTTCTCACAGATCGAGGGGATAGATTATGAAGATACCTTTGTACCTGTCGCAAGGTATTCTTCCGTAAGGACCATCCTTGCTCTCTCAGTGTAGATGGGCTGGCGCATTCATCAAATGGATGTGAAAATTGTGTTTCTTAGTGGGATCATTGAGGAAGAGGTGTACATAGAGCCTCTTGAAGGTTTCGAGATCTTCAACAGTGAGTCGCATGTGTGCTGACTCAAAAGAGCGTTGTATGGGCTGAAGCAAGCACCCGTGCTTGGTACACTCAGATAGACAACTACTTCACTGGACTGGGCTTCACCAAAAGTGAAGCAGATGCAAACCTATACCAAATTGTGGTGGAGGGTAAGATTTTAATCATTTTTCTTTATGTCGATGATTTAATATTGATTGGTGATGAGCAGCTCATACACTCATGCAAGGAGGATCTTGCAAAGGAGTTTGAAATGAAGGATATGGGCCTCCTTCATTATTTCCTTGGATTGGAAATATGGCAGTGAGATGGTGAAATTTTTATGTCTCAAGGAAAGAATGCAAGGGAGACACTAGGTAAGTTTCACATGGAGGGCTGCAAACCCATGGATACTCCTCTTCCAGGAAACTGGAGGAAAGAGGATGCTACTTCTGAAGAGGTAATGGATGCTACTGTCTATCGACAATTAGTGGGTTTGCTAATGTATCTAGTGAACATGAGACAAGAAATTTGCTATGCGGTTAACCTGCTGAGTCAAGCTATGGTTAAGCCAACCAAGCTCTTTTGGAAGGCGGGGAAGCATGTCCTGAGATACCTGAGGGTCACATCAAAGTATGGTTTATGGTACATATAGATGAAAGGCATGAAGTTTCATGGATTCACGGATGCAGATTGGGCGGGTAGTTCATTTGATAGAAAGAGCACATCACGGGGGATCTTTAGTATCTGGTCTACAGTTGTTTCTTGGTACAGTAGGAAGTAGAGATCCATGGCACTCAGTTCAGCAAAAGCGGAATACATGGTAGTGAGTTAAGCTTCATGTGATGCTATCTAGATGAGAAAGATCTTGGTTGGTTTGTTTGGTTCTCATATGGATCCGAAAGTGATTCATTGTGATAATCATAGTTGCATTAAACTCTCGATTAATCCTGTGTTTCATGATAGATATAAGCATATAGATATCTGGTACCATCATCTCAGAGATTGTGTACAGAGGAGAATCATGTTGCTTCAGTACATTCCCACGGAAGATCAGGATGCAGATATTCTGACGAAGGCGCTCACTAGGAGAAAATTTAAATACCATAGAGACAGGGTCGAGGTGAAGGATAATCCCTTTCTTGTTGAGAGGTAAGTTGAGATTCAACAAGAAGATCCTAGTGAAAATGAAGCACCTACACTAGGATGGAGCCTCAGGCTATTTTTAGGTGTATGTTTATTTATAGATGTATGTGAAAATTCTATTTATAGAATGCATGTCTATTTATAGATGCATTTCTGCTATTATTATCCCTTAATATTAGTGGGACAATAAACTATATTATATTCTCATGAGCACTTGGAAATAGTTAACTAAAGTGGCAAATCAGTTAGCTAAAGGAATTTCAAGTTAAGTGGTTGGTTGTTGGGACATGCAGGTTGACTTAGTTGTAACTGAGTGATTCAAAGTTGTAACAAAGTTTGAAGTGCAGTTATGTAAGTTGTAAAGTAGTTTAGCTCAGTTAAGTGAGTTAAACTCAGTTTCGCTAGTTGTAACTGAAGATAGACTAGTGAGAGATCAAGTGAATTAATTATTAATTAATTCACAATCAGTGGTCTCACACGCAACTGAATATTTACTATTATTAACCACATGCATGTCAAATCCAGTGGAGACCCAATTGAGTTCTAGGTGAAAGGGAAGTAAACTATCAGTTGTGACATTATCTGGTTGCACACATGCAACCACACACACATTGGATGTGCCCATGAGGATTGCACAGTCTAGGAAGGCAAGATTGCATTCATTCATGGATCACTATCAGCAGGGATTGCACAGTGGAGGTAGGATGTCTGGAGACAGTAAATTGGCTAAGGAACTTGCCAATTTTCATATGACAGTGTGAGACAATTAGCTCATGTACTAAGAGCTCTTGGATTGGAGATTTGTATGTAATTGTTTCGTGATCCATGATATAATATAAAATAGAAGATAGTGGGGTTTTTAGTTATAAGCTTTCCCTGGTAAATTATCTGTGTTGTGTGTGATTGATCTTTCTTCATGATATTGCAATTGGCGATTATCTTTTAAATTCCGCAAATATTAGTAGAAGTGATTCTATATTAACAAAAGCATATTGCTAGATCAAGGGAATCCAAGACATACATGTATTTTGTAGAAATTTCTACACAGACATCCAACCCCTGGGTCCCACTAAGGTTTTAAGCCTTCAAACCCCTATATGCTCCCACAGTATAGGCATGGGTGTGTCTGGGAGGCTCTGGACACTCCCACAACAAATGCATGCATGTGTCCAGGGAAATTTTCCCACAAAACTGTGCCAACGTCCCCGAAATTTGAGCCAATTTTTCAGGTCCAGACCCCATGTCACTACCCATAATTCAATGACAAGTTCAAAAGTGAAGTATAACAGTGAAACAATTGTGTACAAGAAAACATTCGAACAAGGACTTGATTGGACCCCTAATAGCCATGACTGGAATTTCGTCAAACATGTCACAACGATGTAATCTACAGGTTTAAATGATAGATTTGAGCATAGGGGTCTCATACTTACATAAGAGTCATTTAGAACCATTGCCGCTACATCACATGAACTACATTATAGTCTATTTAGGCATAGAGACATTGTTCATCCAATTACGAATCAAAACACGATAAGAGCCATAATACATCACCATCATAAAACTCAATCATAACCAGCATTTAAGAAACATAAATGACAAGAACATAACAACCATATAATCGATATAATAAAAAGCATATTTACCCATCAATACAAGGGAAAAGGATCTCTTATTTCCATAAGAAAAATGCAACCAATTATGGGACTTCCACTTTCCACCCGACCATAGACATGGCTAAGCCAAATCTCCCTTCAGATAGTCACCCTCGTTCCATATTCCAAGCATGAATGTGGGATATCATAAACCAAATCCATAAAAACCAAACTGGGGCTTCTAGAGGCCAAACCACCTAAAATCTCAACCAGTGATTCCATCTCATGGTCAGATATCACAACCATCACCAGATTGGTATCTACCCAAAATTTATGGGGCTCTTGAGCGTTTGTTCTAACCAAGGCTCCAGGACTAGTAACTTATCTTGAGTTGTTTATGGGATCGAGAAAATTTTTCCAACTAAGGCTCTAAGACTAGTAACTCAACCCACCTAGGGCTCCAGAGCGTTTTTCCAACCAATGTTTCTGGACTAATAGCTCAACCCAACAACTATCCACTGGGCTCGAGAGCATTTTTCCAACAAAGGTTCTAGGAACTAGTAAATCAACCCATAGCTAAGGAACATGAGAGCCAACTAGAAGAAAAAAAACAATGAAAATGAACCCACAACACCATGGATGTCCAGGAAATGGAAAGGTTATGAAAATCCACTCTTAATCCAGTTAATCCTCCATGCCAATGACATATCATGACCAGGAAACCACATACATACACCACGCATGACAAAACTAGTGAGGGAAACATACATGCAACTCTGTACCTGCAATCAAAACCCGCTGCAGATGCTAGTCCCAAAGTCCTCTTGTGCTTTCATGCTCTTCCTTTTCCTTCTTGCTCCAAATTTCTGAGTATGCCACACTGTCCAAAAGTGCTCCAAGAAAACTATAAGTATCCAAGAGTATGGGGGAGAGAGAGAGAGAGAATAATGTTGGCTCCAAAACTTCACTAAACAAAAGCTTAACTAACAAAAGCCATGAACTAGTCCTTATAAGCTTTTTTCATTAATACGGCCTTTATTTTATTCATTTTCCATTATTTTCCTTCATTGTCCTCCTCACATGAAACCTATGACCTTTCACCTCCCTTTTCTCCTATTTTCCATTATTTTCATAAATAAATGCTAATTAATGCCTCATGCCTTTCCAAATACTTTTCCAATTTCCTTTAGCCATAATAACCGAAATGAACACCCACTAGGATGTTTTTCCCACCATCCAACTTGGAATACGTGTCCCATGACCTTGGTATTATACTTTTTACATGGATTTTTAACTAGGGTTATTATAGTATAGGCCCACTGACGAGGACATATACTTTATCACTATTCTATCCATGAGAGGGGAGGATTTTCCCAAGTTCCTTGATGTACCCCATGGGGTTGCAGCTGGGGTTCAACTTGCGTACACTTAGAAATATGGCAAGCCTCATGCAGTCTGTCCATTATATTTTCAGGTCTGTGGTGGAAAGCCAAGGATTTATTCAATTTTGCTGCAGAGGAGGTTAGGTGCCTCTCATTATTAGTCACCATGATTTCACACTCTAGTAGTGATCGGCAATCTATTAGTTTCCCTCTTTTGTATTATGTTGATTCTTTCATTCAGGTGCCACATTACATCAGACGGTCTATCATTTTTTTAAGGCATTTTTGAATGGCTTTAGATAGATGTCATTCATTGAGACATGGGAGGGATACCTTCCATTTCGCTTCTGAGATTTTTTGTTTATTTTTTGAGAGGTTCCCAAAGATGAGGCCTACATTTGACCGTCGCCCTCCTAAGTCGATCATTGAGGTATGGATGAGCATATGGGGGAAGAATATGCCCAAGAGGGGTTTGTCGGAGTATCAACCAGGATTATCTTGAGGCATTGGCACTACTGGCCAGTGAGGATGATCATGCGTTTGTCACGTTGGAGTTTCTGTATGCAGGGATTCATAGCGGCTGAGCCTCTAGATGATAGAGGTAAAATTAGTGTTTTCTTTAAATTAATCTAGTTTCATTTTCTTGTTTTAAAGAATTAGAATAAAATTTATTCTAACACGTTCTTTAACTTATTTTATTAAATTGTTTGATGAAATGTTATAATTCTTTTTATGTACTATATATTTTGTAGACATCAACACATTCGATGCGGACATGCCTCCTCCCCCGCCAAATGTCGGAGGAGACAAGGAGGTGGGTGAGGCACATCCTCATGTTGTGTGGGCGTCTGGGGCTGTAGGGATGGTATGCGAGTTCAAATGGACTACTATGATAGATTGGCCAGATTTTTGTTTGATGTGGGAGTTTGTCGTGCAAGGGCTTGAGATATCACTGTGTATCCTAGTTTATGTTGATTTGTGGTAGCATCAGATGTGCTCTAAGTCTCAAATATTGTGGATAGGCTTAGACACATGTATTCTAGATAACCCAGAAATAGTTCTGGTAAATTCCACGTGAAGGAAATTTTATTTTATAAATTAATTATTTTTAATGAGACCCTAAGTATAAACTTAGGAAATTGAAATAATTAACAGGTGTTAATCTAACTATGGGTGTAACTTCTAGAAACATACGAGGATCAAGTCAAAATGATCTTATCCATTGATTAACTTCTAATCTGGGCCATTGAATATAAACTAGAGGATTATTTAAGGAAGCTTGAGGGTCATTTGGAAAACACACCAGAGAAGATACTCAGTTGCCCAAGAAAATTTATTTTCTCAATGGCTGAAGTTCGGCAAGAGATATCGATTCAGAGGGAGAGTTGAAGATGGTGAGGACATATAGGGTATCAACATCAATCAAGAGTGAAAGGGCATGTGAAAAAATTCAAACAAGGGACAATGCAGAAGCAGCAGAGGGACAATGCAGAGCAGTGACGCAAAATTGGGCAGTCCTCACATAGAGCTGACGTAAGAGGGCCAACAGGGCATCTCAGAGATCAGATTTTCGTCATAAATTTGTGAGAATATTTCTCCAATGCTATTAAAGATATTTCCATTCATTGCTATTGATTTCTATTTGCACAATAAACTTTTGTTGAAGAAGAATAATAAAACCCTCATCCGCTGCACCAGTTTTCCCACATTGGGTTTTTCCAGGGAAAATTGTCCAAAACTAATTGTGTCACTATTGTCCTTGTATTTCTATATATTTTCCACATTATTTTATTTTTGAATGTTGCAGTAGAATTCATTTTTATATTTACAGAAGTAATTTATGTAATTAACTTATTGCTGAATAATAAGTAGGAGAAATAATATAAGATACTGCAGTAGTATTTTGTTTTAGAAATTTTCACATGGTATCAGAGCTTGATTGAGCAAGGGAACAGAAGAATCCGTGTTGAAGGGAAGCCGTGGTGCTACATTGACAGCAAATCGAATCCTCGAGGGATCACACAGTTTTCTGCAAAGGCTACCAAAGAAAAAAATAACACGATGGAAGATCATGACATCTCAGAGTTATCTTCCATATTGGAAGAAGAATATTCTTGTTTATCGACTTCCGCATCATTCGATGATTGGTACATTGATAGCAGGGCTTCAACTCATATGACTAGAGTTAGAGAATATTTCTCGAGCTATCAAGAGTAACGGATTAATTTCCAAATTAAATTTGGAAACAAAATGAAGTGTACCCTAGTAGGAAGAAGGACCATCGAATTTCATAAAGAAGCAATAGATAACCTCCGAGCCACGAATGTGCTGCATTTGACAGGATTGGGAATGAGTTTAATTTTAGTTTCCCAGCTGGAGGATAAGGGATATAATGTATACTTCATTGGAAGGAAAGTATATGCCAAGCATCCAAGCTGGAAGAAAAAGGCTCAAATTGGAAATCAAAGCACATACTATATAGGTTGAAGCTCTAGTCTCCAATGGCACTGTTAGGTAGCGATCTCAATGGGGAAAAGGACCTAAATGATCTTTGGCATAGATGAATGGGGCATATACACCATGGAGCTCTGAGAATACTCAGAGAAATTGTTACGGTAGTTCTAATATTAATTACCAAGCACGATGACGTATGTAGAGGATGCGTACTAGGGAAGTACACTAAAGCAACATATTCGAGAAGAAACAACAAGGCTCCAAGTGTATTAGGGATAATACACTCAGTTATCTGTAGTCCAATGTCTACCAGAGCTCTTATTGGTGGTGAATATTCCATCACCTTTATTGATTAACACTCCAAAAAAACTTGGATCTACTTATTAAAGACCATGGATGAGGTATTTGATCATTTCAAAGAATTCAAAGCTCTGGTTGAAAACTTGACAAGGAAGAAGATAAAATATTGCGTTCAGATAATGGTGGAGAGTAAACTTGACAAGGAATTCACATAATTTTGTACAAGAGAGGGCATCAAAAGAGAATGGGAATCTCCATATAATCTGGAGCAGAATCGAGTTGCTGAGCAAAAGAACAGGAGTATTGTTGGGAAACAAAAGTAATGTTGTATGGCCAGGATCTGCCTAGATTATTATGGGCATAGGCATGCAACACAGTTGTATATATCCACAATAGGACTCCTCATAGAGCATTGGGCAAGAGAATTCCCGAAAGTATCTTCACAGGGAAGAAGCTGGAAGTGATTCATTTCAGGATATTTGTGTAGAAATTTGCTGAATAATGATTAATTATCCACCGAGACTATCCTGATCACATACAATTCGAATTTATATGCAACACATAATCTCTTCCACTCAGATCATCAAACATGCGGAAATAAAATCAAGCGATAACACATCAAATCATCATACACATTAACACGGTATGTATGGGGAAAGCTTATAGCTGAAAACCCCGCAGCTATTGTGTATATTATAATGGAGAAATCATGTAACAAACTCAGTACAATACTCCTCACAAGTACTCAGTACTTTCTCATGAAGTTACACACAAACTAGCTCAGTTTTGAACAGGTTACTGGTTCAAAACTCACCACTAATTTCCTTTCCTCTATTGCGCAATCATGGCCTGTCTATATAGAGATCCAAGGTTCGAATCTCCTTGGCTTGACAGCGCAATCATCATGGGAAATTCCTCCAAGTGTGGTGCAAATCTCATACACAACTGATGTCGCCACTGATAGCTAACTCCACCCTTTCATCTACCTCTTTCACTGGTCTCCACTGAACTGATCATGCACTGTAGTGAACTGATGTGTTCTTGAGTTGAATAATGATTTACTAATTAATGAATTAAATAATATTTAATTCACTCCACTCATAACTAATTGATTAGCTAGTTAAACTAATCTCAACTAGTTCAACTAAAATAAACAGAACACAACTCCACTAGCTGTCTCATTAACTCCTCCAAACTTCTGCCACTGAAGTCCAACTGAATTCAACCATGCATGATGCCATAAAACCCTTGGGAATCATGTGATTCCTCTGTCAGATGCATGAGCCACTTCTGTAGCTCGAACTGAAGTGCTCCAAGAGAGTAAACTGAAGTTTATAGTCCAAATATTATTAAGGGTAAATAATATTTGACTTCCCTATTTTTAGGATAGGCAGTCTAAAAATAGACTTCAACCTATAGGTCCAAAAATAGAGGTCCATCTATTTTTTACCAACATGACCAATACTCCAAGAATAACATACTGCAACCCCTGGACCATGCTCCATATGTCTAAAAATAGACTTTGCGCCAAAATTTGCCTGCGGGCCCACTTAGTGAAGGCGACTTCATTTCACTAAGCTCCATCATCTTGATGCATTTTCAACACTCCCTCTCAGCAAGATATGGATTATCTGCAACCCCTATCCTGCCTCTGTGGAATTCGAACTTGCTCCTGGTGAGCGCCTTCGTCAGGATGTCGGCATCCTGATCCTCCGTGGGAACATATGAAGCATCATGATTCTCTGCTGAACACAATCTCTGATATGATGGTACCTGATGTCGATGTGTTTGGATCTATCATGAAATACTGGATTAGCCGAGAGTTTAATGCAACTCTGGTTATCACAGTAAATCACTGTAGGCTCCAAATGCAACTTGAACAATCCAACGAGGATCTTCCTCATCCAAATAGCCTCGCATGCAGCCAAGCTAGCTGCCATGTACTCGGCCTCTGCTGAACTGAGTGCCACGGATCTCTGCTTCCTGCTGTACCAGGAAACTGCTGTCGACCCAATGCTGAAAACTCCTCCGGATGTGCTCTTCCGGTCCGTTGGGCTCCCTACCCAATCTGCATCAGTGAAGCCAGAAAGCTTCGCTCCATCCTCCTGTCTGTACCATAGACCATATCCCGATGTGCCTCTAATATAGCGCAATACATGCTTTCATACCTTCCAAAAGAGCTTGGTAGGCTTAACCATAGCTTGCGAAAGCTGGTTAACTACATAGCATATATCGGGTCGTGTATTGACCAGATACATAAGCGACCCCACCAACTGTCGATAGACAGTGGCATCCACTACCTCCGCTGAAGTAGCATCCTCCTTCTTCCAACCACCAGGAAGAGGAGTGTCAACAGGCTTGCAGCCTTGCATGTTGAACCTCTCCAAAATCTCCCGGGCATACTTGCCCTGAGAAACAAATAGTCCTCCGCTGCGCTGCCAAATCTCCAATCCCAGGAAATAATGAAGGATGCCCAAGTCCTTCATCTCAAACTCTCGTGCAAGATCCTCCTTGCATGAAAGTATCAATTGCTCATCGCCAGTCAAAATCAGATCATCTACATACAGTACGATGATCAACAGCTTCCCTTCCACCACAATCTGGTACAGGTTTGGATCCGCCTCACTCTTGGAGAATCCAAGCCCGGTGAAGTAGCTGTCTATCCGAGTGTACCAAGCACGAGGTGCTTGCTTCAGCCCATACGGTGCTCTCTTGAGTCGGCACACATGCGACTCACTGCTGAAGATCTCAAAACCTTCAGGCTGCTCTATGTACACCTCTTCCTCAATAACTCCATTGAGGAACGCAGTCTTCACATCCATCTGATGAATGTGCCACCCCATCTGCGCTGAGAGAGCAAGGATCGTCCGTATGGAAGAGTACCTTGCGACGGGTGCAAAGGTCTCCTCATAATCGATCCCCTCGATCTGTGAAAAGCCACGAGCGACAAATCTCGCCTTGTACTTCTCCACACTCCTGTCAGCCGCCTGCTTCACTTTGTAGATCCATCGCGAACCCACCACTGATTTCCCCACCGGTCTTGGGACAATCTCCCATGCACTGTTCCTGACGATAGAATCATATTCTTCGATCATGGCATCAACCCATGCGGGTTCCTCCACAGCTTCCTCAAAAGAGGATGGCTCCGTCACAACACATTGACTCACAAGAGCCATGTATCCAGTATACCGATCCGGTGACTGTCTCTGTTTGCGCTGTGCTGTAGGTGGTCCTACAACCTTCTCTGCATCCCGAGCCAGTCGCTCAGCTTTTGTAGTGCGCATGTGCCCTCTGATGGTTGGCGCTGCATGGGTGGTTTCTTCCACCTCCTGAACCTCCTCTTGTGGCTGATCCACATCCGGAAGCTCCTCCTTAGGAACTAACAGCTCCTCATCTGCATGCAAGTGTAGCTCCCTCTCAAGCGAACACTGCATGGCTTTCTCCTCCTAAAATTTTATATCCCGTCGCACAACAGTCTTGCGACTGTCTGACAAATACACCCGGTAGTTGTGAGGTGTATCAGTGTACCCCACAAATATTCCAACCTCAGCGGTTGGATCCAGCTTCCTTCTCGCATCCTTCGTCACATGCATGTAGACAGGAGAGCCAAAGATCCGCAAATGGGAAATATCAGGCCTCTTGCCAGAATAAGCCTCCTCCGGTGTACTCATGCCAAGAACCTTGTGAGGACAACGGTTCTGCACATACACTGCTATATTGCATGCCTCAACCCACAAGTGAAGGGGTAGGCCCTGATCATGCAACATCGCCCGTGCAGCACCCACGATCGTTCTGTTCTTCCGCTCAGCCACCCCGTTCTGCTGTGGGTTGTGGGGTGCGATGAGCTCTCTCCGAATCCCTTCTGCGCTGCAGAACTCCTTGAATTCAGCCGAGATGAATTCACCACCGTTATCACTCCTTAGATCAATCACCTTCTTCCCCGACTCCTTCTCGACCAGTGCTTTAAACTCACAGAACTTCGCGAATGTATCGCTCTTCTTCTGCATGAAGAAGATCCAGCACTTTCGAGAGAAATCATCAACAAAGATCACATAATACTTGTGCTTTGTTGTCGAAGCAAATGAGAAAGGACCACACACGTCTGTGTGAACTCTCTCAAGGATCGTCGTGGCGCGACTATCCTTCTCGTGAAAGGTGGCTTTCACATACTTCCCTAAAGTACACCCCTTGCACTGATCTGACTACACAAGGGTGCCCTTAGGAAGCCCAGTAGAAATCTGCTGCAGGATCTTCAAAGCTCCATGGTGAAGGTGGCCCAATCTCCTGTGCCACAGTTCGCCCTCATCATCCCGGCTCACCACTTCTCCCACCTTGCATGCCATTGTTGCGCAGCCATCTACTTGCAACTGATAAAGGTTCTTGGTTCGAACCCCTATCTTCCGGATCTCTCCAGTAGTCTTACTACACAGGAAGGCTTTTCCTTCGCTGAAGACCACATCATACCCTTATCTTCCAACATCACCACAGAGATCAAGTTCTTCTTCAATCCAGGTACATGCATGACATCCTTCAACACGAAGAGTTTACCAGACTCCCTCTGAAAGGATATGGTACCGATACCAGTCGCACTGTATCTACCATCATCGCCCATCTCGATGTGCACACCCAAATATTTGTCCTCCAGATCTGAGAACAACTCCCGATCTCCCATCATATGAAATGACGCACCGCTGTCCAAGAACCATACCGATCCCAGCACACTTGAAACCAAGCATGTAATCAGTGAAAATTCAAGCTCGAACTGTGAAGCCAAAGCTTCTCCATCTGCAGATCTTCCCGCTTGCTTGTTCTTCTTCTTCTTTGGACAATTGGTGGCATAATGTCCATGATCATGGCAATGAAAACACTTCACTTTCGCCATATCCTGCTTCTTGCCCTTTGCACCAGAATGAGAGGTTTTCTTACCCTTCCCTTTCTTTGCTTTGGCCACCAAAGCGCAGTTTTCTTCATTAGCTCCCTTTGATGAAGATCCATCTCGAGTAGTCCTCCTTATCTCCTCCTGCATGAGATCCGCCCAAAGGCGCTCCCATCCCGGCAGCTTCTCCCAACCATTGAAACTATCTTGATATGAGTGCCAAGCCTTCGGAAGACCAAGGAGAGCCAGGTTGACCATGTCCTCGTCTTCGACAGTCACCCCCACACTTCCCAGCTCATCTCTGCATTGAGTGAACTTCGTGAGGTATTTGGCGATACTGTCGCCTTTCTCCATCTTGATGTTTCTGAGCTTATCTTTGAGCGCCGACTTCCTTTGGTCGCTCTTACTCTGGAATAGATCCGTCAAAACTTTCCACATTAAATATGGAGTAGCCTTTCCATGCAGGCTGGATACAATATGATCCTTGACGCCCTCCAACAGGATCCTTCGACACTTCGCCATATTCTTTTGCCATGCTTCGACTTCAGCAGGATCAGTGGGATTTTGGACATCCGTATCTACGAACTCCTTCAGACCATTATCTTCTAATACTGCCTCCATGCGATCCTTCCATGCAACATAATTCGAACTGCCTTCAAGAGCATATTAGAGTCGCAAACCGTTGAAAGACATTTTCAACACCGGCACCAAGAAAACAAAACTGCTGCAAAATTCGAATTCCACCTCAAAGCTCAACCGCTCTAGATCTGTGAGAACAAATTATTCTAGCACAGAGATTGACTGCAAGGGGCATTTACCAGACCTTTCACTTTCCGAAGAAAGATGAATCCGGAGGCTACCTGGCCCGCATGCAGACTCTGTCTACCGAAATAAGTTTGTAATCATTGTGATGATCAATCTTTGCTTCAATAGCTCCGATACCATGTAGAAATTTGCTGAATAATGATTAATTATCCACCGAGACTATCCTGATCACATACAATTCGAATTTATATGCAACACATAATCTCTTCCACTCAGATCATCACACATGCGGAAATAAAACAAGCGATAGCACATCAAATCATCATACACATTAACACGGTATGTATGGGGAAAGCTTATAGCTGAAAACCCCGCAGCTATTGTGTATATTATAATGGAGAAAACATGTAACAAACTCAGTACAATACTCCTCACAAGTACTCAGTACTGTCTCATGAAGTTACACACAAACTAGCTTGGTTTTGAACAGGTTACTAGTTCAAAACTCACCACTAATTGTCTTGCCTCTATTGCGCAATCATGGCCTGTCTAAATAGAGATCCAAGGTTCGAATCTCCTTGGCTTGACAGCGCAACCATCATGGGAAATTCCTCCAAGTGTGGTGCAAATCTCATGCACAACTGATGTCGCCACTGATAGCTAACTCCACCCTTCATCTACCTCTTTCACTGGTCTCCACTGAACTGATCATGCACTGTAGTGAACTGATGTGTTCTTGAGTTGAATAATGAGTTACTAATTAATGAATTAAATAATATTTAATTCACTCCACTCATAACTAATTGATTAGCTAGTTAAACTAATCTCAGCTAGTTCAACTAAAATAAACAGAACACAACTCCACTAGCTGTCTCATTAACTCCACCAAACTTCTGCCACTGAAGTCCTAACTGAAGTCAACCATGCATGATGCCATCAAACCCTTGGGAATAGCGTAATTCCTCTGTCAGATGCATGAGCCACTTCCAAGGCTCGAACTGAAGTGCTCCAAGAGAGTAAACTGAATTTTATAGTCCAAATATTATTAAGGGTAAATAATATTTGACTTCCCTATTTTAAGGAGAGGCAATCTAAAAATAGACTTCGACCTATAGGTCCAAAAAATAGAGGTCCATCTATTTTTACCAACATGAACAATACTCCAAGAATAACATACTGCAATCCCCGGACCATGCTCCATATGTCTAAAAATAGACTTTGCGCCAGAATTTGCCTGCGGGCCCACTTAGTGAAGGCGACTTCATTTCACTAAGCTCCATCATCTTGCTGTATTTTCAACAATCTCAAGATTTTCATGACGAGTACAGTAGTTATCCCTGCAGCTCCAAATCTTCTAAAGAAGTACACGAGGGACTTCAGCCTAATATAGTCTTCTTTCCCTACTCTAATGAAGACTAACATAGAACTATAAAAATACATACCTCTGCAAACTCAAGGGCTGGTGCTTTTCTCTGCAATACTGGTCACTAGTTAAGGGTTTTTAGTAGCCTGCTGCAGCACCCTTGTCTCCACCTTCAGACCTTCTCTAATATTGCAGCCTCCTTGCAACTGTCATTTCTCCTCTTCACTGCCAATCTAGGCTAGTAATTACCCCTCCATTAAGCGATTCACCTAACTAAATAAGGAAAATAGGCCCACGACATGTTTTGTACCTCATAATAACATCTGACCCTCCTATTCCAAGTCAAATAGGCCTGTGACCCACCTGTAGCTTCACACAAATAATGTGGTGTGTTTTTGGAGAGTTCCTCACCCATAAATCATCCCAAAACACCACCCAAAACTTCCCTTAAGCCTACGGCCTACTTCCTATTCCTAACTCGGACCCGTGGGAGACAAATTAACCAAAAGAACAATCCCAAACAACTCGTCCTCCTTGCTTCTCCAAGTTGTGGTTGCCTCAGAAGTATTACACAATATATTAATGCACTTTTGGATTTCATTTATGGCTCACACTTGACCTCTATTTAAATGCATCAAATGGATCCAGCAAATTTGTCTTTGGGAACTAATTTAACCTCAAGCTGACCTTTCCCAACTAGACAAATTTACCCACCATAACTTCAAAATTTCATAACTTCATTTCTACAACTAGGATTCAAGTCATTTTCATTGTGTCTGGTTACTCTCAGAGTCCTCTATCAACTCAAGTTGTCACATGTAGAAATCTCCTCATGAGTTCACACCCATATGCTCAGGGGAAAATCCCACATGCTTGGGTTTCACACCCACTAGCCACACTTGTGTGCCAACTCCAAAACCCTCAAACCTAGGGTTTAGAGTACCTCCCAAGCGACAAATCTCAATAGTGGTATACCAATAAAACAATCTATCTAATGCATTTTTTTGTTATCATAGAAAACTTTACCTAGCTTACAAAAAAAAAAAAACTAAAAATTAATATTAATATTTTTCCAAAATTAAATATACTTTTAGAGACGTAATACAATTTTATAAAATTTTATATTAAGATATTTTTATCTAATAAGATTTGGGTAAATTAAATTTTAAATGAAAATTGAAGGGAAAAATTTTAAACAACAAAATTAGTTCAATGACAAATTTTAGTCACTAAAATTTCCTCTACATCAAAAAGAGTCAAATCCTTAGCTATCCAAACCCTTCATCATTTTTTTTATTAGAAAAAGCTTTTACATCTCAAATATTTCCTTATTATACCCAATGATATTTATCTTGAAAAATACACTTAAGATCCTACATACCTTACAAAACATTGAGTCAACCAGGTTGAATGCCTACACGAGCTTGAGTGAATTCCTTTTGTTGCACATCCAAAGTTGGCATGCTCAAATCAAGAAGCCAAGTGCAAGGGGGGGAAAGGGAGCCAATTGAAGAGTTGTCCCTATACCTCTTGGACACCATCAAACCATGACGAATGATGGAATCCAATTGGAAATCCATAGTGTTGCTCTCAACCTCCACCTTATGTAGGAGATACCTATGTTGAATCAAAATGTTAAGTGTAGCTGCAACCCATATTGAGGCATTGTCAATTTGAATCTAGAGGTGATTCACTAAGTCTCGTAAATCATTCAATCTCTTTGCAAGAGAATTGAGTGCCTCCCATATCGCTAACTAATTATTGAGGGTAGGGCATGACATGTTTAGAACACTAGAGTCCTCAAAATAAACAATATGACAAGAGGAAAAATATAACATAAATGCATACCACACCTACATGTGTTGCGAGATATGAGATATTGTAGTCCACAATTGAAATCTAACCAACAAACAAAATTCCATCCATAATTCCAAATCCAAGCTTCATTCTCTCATTACACAATGATTACCTTGCAACCCATACTAGTATATCATCCTAATATAAATCCCACCAACATTGCAAAGATTTAATGCAAATGATATTTGATTGGTGTTCTTTTGTGCCATTCCTCAAAAATGATCATTCATTATTCCTTCCCTTTTGATCATAAGAAACTTTACACAATTTTGAATTGACATTATAAGATTGATTGATTATGAAGAGTAGAGTATATTAAACTAACATAAAAAGACATGATTGGCAAAAATTAAAATCTTACAAAGACTAAAACAAACTTTTAATAATACAAATAATCACAAATCTCAATTTATAAAATATAAATTACTTAATAAATTAAATCACAACCTTTCATGATAATAAGATGTTGTACAATATAATTTAAAAAAAAATTACTGTGTTAAAAATTAAGAAATACAAATCCAATCTATCTTAAATAACATAAACTTAAGTAACATAAAATTAAAAAATATAAATCAAATTTCTATCTTAAATAACATAAAATCAAATTACATCGAATTAAAAATACAAATCAACTCTCTAGCTAAAATTAACATAAAATTAAATTATATGAAATTAAAAAATACAAATCACCTATCTCTGAAATAACAGACAATTAAATTAAAAAAAATGTAACAACATTTAAATAAAATAAAATAAGTTTAAATATAATTAATCATATATATATAAAATAAAAAGTACACATTAAAAAATATCTTTTAATTCCTCAATTCTACTTTAAAATAAATTTAAATTAATTAAATTTTAACTTCTCACCGTATCATGTTTAAATACATCATTCAATCAATAAAAATATATCCCGCTCATTTTCTTTGACGAAATTTAAATATATATATAAAGTAAATACACCATTCAATCATTCAATCAATAAAAATATATACTGTTCATTTTCTTTGACGAAATTTAAATATATGCTGCTCATTTTCTCTGACGAAATTTAAATATATATAATGTAAATATATTATTTAATTAATATTTTTATTTTTTATTATTTAAATTATTATTATTATTATTATCTAGTTTTAAGGTGGGTGTTGGATCTTTAACGAGTAGTAGCAGTTCCAGGCCCAATAGCAGCACGGGGTACGGTTTACGCCACCTCTAAGTTAGACACTAAATTGGTGTACAAAATTTTCTTGTTTCACCAAATTAGTGTATGAAACTCCTTATTTGTGAGACAAAAGACCCATCTCCTCACAACTATTTGACTACTAAATCTAAAAATACATACATATTCTACCCTCTTTAACCAATAAACCCACTCAAACTATATTACATGTAATATCATTAACATCTAATTAATCAAAATATATTACTTTTTAATTTATACAAATAAAATATTATTTTATTGACATTTAATTAATCAAAATGTATTATTTTTAATTTACAGAGATAATATTATTTTCTTGGTATTATCTTTTCACCCAGAAAATAGTTGGAAAGTGAGCGAATTCTTTATTAATTTGAATAAAAAAAAACTGAATTACCAGAAAAAAGAAACTAATAATACAGTTTGAATAAGAAAAATACTTAATTGCAAAAAGCTAAAACTAAAAATAAGAAACTTATAATACCATTTGAATTAAAAAAGAAAGACTTAATTGCAAAAAACTAAAGTATAAACAAGAAACTAATAATACCATAACCTATTTTTAATGATAAACATTTATATATCATGTCATTTTATTAAATTACATATTTATAAAACTGCATTTAAACAATATCTGAAAATGATGTAATGTAAAATATCTTTATCTATTTAATCAACGGATACATATCTGTAAATATCAAACTTCCAAATTACATAGATGACGGTAAAACTTGCTTATGGCCATTGAAAGCTGTATTACTTGTACTCAATGAAATGACACGTGGTGGGATTCATATGCCAAATGGCTATTCAAATTAAGCATGGCTCCACCAAACAACACAAATCATTAGTCATTCCATCTTAAAACGATCCACCGCACTCTTCCCCTTTGATCCCTCCCTCCAGAAATCTCCCCAAAAATCTTCAAACTTGTATCCTCTGTACACAGCCGGGTGCTCTTCATCCACCATGCTCGTTGCAGGAGCAATAAAAGCATCGTCTCCCGGCAAATAGAAAGTGGGAATTGATATGCGCGCACTCTGCATATTCGTTACTGCTCGATGCTCCACGCTCCTAAATCTCCCATTGCTCACAACCTAATACATTCCAATCACACCCTAATCAAATTGAATGAATAATACTAAATTCTTGCATACAGAGAAAAATAACTATATAGATCTACTAATTCTTTCTAACCTGCAGCTGATCTCCCAAATTGACCACAAACGCGTTTTCTATGGGTTCTACGGCAACCCACTTTCCATTTCTGAATACTTGCAGGCCACTCACATCGCTTTGCATTAACACAGTGATGGCAGTTGCATCTGAATGGTTTCCTGAACCAAGAGTAAGATCTGGGTTTGGGCATGAAGGATAGTAATTTATATACATCACTTGGGTATGATTGCCAAGAATTTTATTCAAGTAATCAGAATCTTGCCCTAGAGCTTCTGAAATTGCAGCCAGCAGCCTTAATATTAGGGCTCTCACCTCACTAGCGTACTTGCCCGCAATATCTCTGTAACAAAAGCTCAAATCAAACCAGTTACAATTTTCCATTGATGGTTAAGATGAATCAAGCCTAGCGCTCTATGTCTTTGATATTTTATAATAAGTAAAATTTTGTTGATTACCTGTAGGCTGCAGGTTTCTCAGGCCAAGATCCGATGACTTCCTCCAGAGGATGACAAGGGTGCGTGAGATAGTCCACCCATTTGAGAACTTTGTCCTCGCTAATATTGAAGCTTGTAGAAAGGCGGACTGGCTGCTTTGTGTCCTCTGAGTAGAGGCATGCTCTGTCTTCCACGGGCATTTCGAAGAACTCTTTGGCTATACCCATCATTCTTTTCATGACAGTCTCTGGCACGCCATGGTTCACTATCTGATATTAACCAAAAATATAGTCAATCACTTATGAAACTTGACCCAGTCACTATATCAATACCACCATATTAACAGAGATGTACAGACTCAATAGTCTGCAGGTCTGATAAAAGATCATCGAGGGGAGGGAGAATTGTTGGGTAGGAATTGAGGTGTGTACCTGGAAGAAACCATCCTCTTCACATGCACGCCGGATTTGATGGACTAATGTTGTTCTGTTAGGGCCGTCCAGGTCTTTTAGGTCTATCACAGGAATGCTCTCAGAGTAAGAGACCTCACACATCTGTGGGCGCTCATGGGGAGGGAGGATATATCTGTCCTGCACCTTGAGGTTGTTAATTCCATTGGACATGAGCTTCTGAATAGCACTACTGAGCTGTTGGGTCTGCACATCCATTGCAGAAGACATCCTGCTCCAATGCTGATGTGTCATGGAGATTAAATTGGGGAATTTATAGAGTTTACATAGACTGGCCAGCGTATTGACTCTATGAGATGGATTGAGATTTGTCTATCATGTCCATATGAAATTCTCAATCATTATTATATTTATATATATGATATTGGTTTTTGATAGAGATCGTTTCACATCAATTAATAAAAAAAATGCGACTTCGGAGATGAAGGCATCTTTGAGTTGTCGTTTATTATTTTCATGAGACCATTGCAGGATTTCATATCAATGAAATGATAAAAAAAACAATTTAAGAGACCAAAGGCATCTTTTAGCAGACCATTGTGGGAAAAATATTATTTAGTATTCTTAGATGTTATTAAATATCATTTGGTTGTTATCAAATATCCTTTGGTATTTTTAGGAGCCCAACGTGAGAAAAGTTTTTGGTAAAGACATTTTTATGTCATTAAATATAACTTATTAGCGTGTGCAGCTATATTTGTCATTAAATATAACTTATTAGTGAGTGCAGTTTATAAAAAAAAACTATTTTCTAATTAGGTGAAGAGTTTAATAGGCAAAGAAGGTTCACAATTTTATAGATTTTACATTGGGTTGAATTCACATGAAATAATTATTTTTTTAGTGGTGTTTTTGAGGCAGAGGAATTTTTATGGAAAATATTAAGCACTATGTAGTAATATAATGATCACTTTATTTTTTTTCATCCTATAAACTATTGGCTTACCATGGTGCTTAATATTTGTCATTTTTTACCCCACTGTAATTACCCACATTTAACTAACTATGTCATTCTTATTGAATGTGACATTGTACATGATCACTTCCTATCATATTGGAGAAATTGTGTAACACCCTTAAGCACACATGTGCGTGCTCCCACACAATGCATGTCTTCAACCCTACTAAGTGTCGTTGGCACCCAAACATCGCATGATTGACTTAGAATACAAGGTGTTGGGGTGCATCGTCAGACTTGGACGAGTGTACACATCAACATGACCCGACCAAGTGAGTTTATTTTTGGGCATGATTGGTTACTTTCATGCCCTTAAGATGACATTGGTTGTGATTGATTATTGGTGCGCTCCCGAGATGACAATTGGTGTGATCGGTTGTTAGCGTGTCGGCTCATGACATGCGATGAGACCTTATTTGAGTGTGACAACTTGTTATAGGTGTTAGCTTGGCATAGGAAGTGTTAGCTTGACCTCATGTGTGCCAAACATTGACCCAAGTTTCAAAATTTTGATGTTTTAGAAGAGATTCAAACCATCCATAGTCCCCCTCAAGTTGAGAAAATATTCTAACTTGGTGAAAGTGACTCAACAACAACATTAATGGGACCCATCCACCTTGGAATACAAAACAACATGACATTCACAAAAAGTCTAGTGTAGCAACAAAAGGACAAGCATACTTCCAGAAATAAAGACAAAGGTATGCAACCCCTCATATGTTTTTATTGTGGTAACACATGGCACTTTGCTGCTAGGTGTCTAGAGAGGAAAAATAAGTTGCAGCAGCACGGTTGGAACACTCTATTTCAGCAATAGACACGAGTTTCTCAAAGCAATTTGAATATCCATGTACAAATATCCTTTACCTTCAAGGACATAATTATCAGTGGCCCAAAAATACTAGGAGAGTGAGTATCATTGCAAGAAATTAGATGAGCAGAATATTTGGTAAGAATAATTTGTTTTCCCCCCTTATAAATAACGGTGGATGCTACAAGTGTAATAATTTTGGGCACTACGTAGTTGCATGCAAACTTCGCAAGAATTCACCTCCTTTCCATAACATGTCAAAAAAAGGTATGGATCGTGTTGGGTGCTAGCAAGGACAACTACACGAGAGTTATTGCAAAAATATAAGAGAGGCAGGTCATATGGTGCATGGAGGCAACATATACCATTGTTTGGCTTTGTAGATTATTAGTGGAGAAACAACAAATTAGAGCTTGAAATTCCTATAGTTGATATCTCTTATATAAGATGAAACAAACAAAGGCTTCAATCAGTTAAAAGAAGTAGCAACAACACAGACAGTTCTCCAAAGCAGTATAGGCAGAAAGCAAGCACATACAATGAGAAATAAGAGCAAAAGTGGATTGTATGCTCAAACTATGGTAGGAAGTCACTCAATCATGCAAGATTAACAAATCAACGCAGAAAATAAGCTCATGGTGTTGACCAAGTAAAAACTCAAGATAAGTAGGTGTGGAAGAAAAAGAGAGACAATTTACTCAGGGGGAGTATATCTCTTATTCTTCTTCATTGAGAAGAAGAGGCTGGAATCAAGATAATCCAAAAATGGAAAATGCAAGGATTAGAAAGGAACATGCCAAGAAATACATTTGGAGGTTAATGGAAATTCCCAATTCCAAGAGGGAGCATAACCATAGGGGGGAGAATACTCAAGTTAACATTTGAGTATCATATTATTCTATTAACAATTGGTATCAGTGGTTTGCTACTTAAGGGTAAGCACAAAAGACAAAGGCTAATGGTGTTTGCTACATTGTAATGTTGCTTAAATGATCAAAGCTTAAGTTGAAGATATGATGAATGGTATGACTGTTGTGATGCTTCCAGAATATTACATTGGTGATTTCTATCAAACATCATATTTTTGTTGAAAATAGCATGTTCAAAGAGGGGGGGTGACTCAATTATCAACTACTCAATAAATGGTAACAATGGTATCAATTAAGTAATTGGTACCATTGGTCACATAGGTATTAACACTTTATCAAGTATTAACAATTGGTATTAACTGTTATTAGATTTTTGTCAGAATATGGTGTTCATATTGTTAGTAGGAGATTGTCAATCTAAGTGATGGTGAAAGAGTCCTAATGTACATGTTAATGTTCATGTTGAGTCAAATTAAATGTGGTGAGTCTGTTGCCATTAGAAGTATGTCAAGTAGAGTATATGCTAAATTGTTGGTCTAGGCATGCATTGGTGAGAGTCCCTCTATGTTTTTCAAATAAGCACATCTAAGTTTTTTAGTTTCTTGACTATTAGTTTACAAGTTGGTAATGTCAATCATGCATAGGATAGACTGTTGTTGTTGCTAGAAGTCAAGTGTATGTGGCTAGGAAGAGCCGCTATTATGAATTTAATCCTACTTGAAACTTAGACCAACGGCATGATTTTTCTTATGGCTTAGTTGTACATGAATGTGATCCTTTAGCAAGAGATCCCTCTTGACTATTTGAGGTAGAGATTGGGAGTAAGTACTCCTTTCCTTTCAACTCAAACTTCTCCATAGGATAGAAAGAAATTTTCTTAGATCAAATTAGAGATACATGAAGTTTTCATCATAAGAAGAAGTAGTCGTTAGGTCCACAATATCGTCATGACAGGGGAGGTTGTTGACATGTAGAGAGTGTTAGTGTCTTTTCCATTGATATCAAAGGGGGAGAAGTAATTGATGAGGCTCATAAGTAGGTACATTTTAAGGGGTTATAGTTCCATCCTTCAACTTATTAAGCTATCTCTCTCACACATTTATTTACATTTTTTTCATACTATGCTTAGTGAGAAGGGTGAAATATGTTTGTCATATCATGTGGCCTAATCTGATTTAATTGCAGGAAATGAAGGCATTTTTGAGACATTTTCCACCTAAGGGCTCGATTTAGACAACAAGGAGAGATTGTCAGAGGGTTTTCCACCTCCTTAACTCCCTCAATTAGCTCAATATCACATTGATATATCTTCCAACAACTTGAAGGAAAAGGTAGCCAAGCAAGTGGTAGTTATGAGGAGACAAGCTCCACTCTTCTCGAGATCAAGGAAATCATATTCATATTTTTTAGGGAGTTGTTGGTAGCTACCCATTTGTATAAATAAGCTTGTACAAGAGCTCATTAGGATTCGAACTTTGTAGGCAGCTAGGTAGCTCTTGAGCTCTAAATCAGTGTTATTTTTTACTGTCATATGATGTATTAGACTTTTTGATGCAATGATAATGAGTAGTTGTTTGATCCATTTTTTATTTAGTCTCAGATGGATGATGATTTTGGGTTAGGGCCCAATCCATTGGCTAAGTCCCTCTTGTGTATTTATATTTTTTTTATTTATGTTCCATCCCTTTGTTTGATTTTCTTGCATTCTAGTAGACTATCAAAATCTATCAAAATTTTCTTGTAGCCTCTCTTTCTCACCTCTCCCATAGGAGCATGAGGAGAAGGATATAAAACCACAGTCCAAAAATTATTTGTTTATGATTTCTTTAAAAGTTAAATAGTGTGATTTTCATGTTCATCTCATGCTTATTGTAGGCCCAGAAATTGGATTTTTTGCTTAGATCATATTTTAGCATAATATAAGTAGAGTTTCTATTCAACTCATCTTTTCCACTTTTAAACATGTTAGTTTGACAATAATCAATGCATGGATGTGTGTAGTGGTTGCAGGAAAATGACCCCTTTCATCATTGTCATCTTGGACTTCACCCTTTCCCTCCAACCTCCAATTTTGTCACCAAAACCTTGTTTTGTGAAATCATCTTCATCACCACCATGAGCAACCCTCCAAGGGTTTTGATATTTTTTGGAGGTGTTGTGCACCCCTCACTCACCTACTTCCACCTTCTCCCACCTTTCCACACCTTCTTTCCATCCTTTTCACCCTTACATCATTCTCGGCCTGCTTCCTATATCACTTGAGGACTTCCTATAGCAATACAAAGATCATGTAGAAACTTCTTGCATCATCGTTGTAGGTCACCATTTCCACTTCATTTTTACTCCTTGTTTCCATTTGAACCTAGGATAAGATGCATTTGAACCCAACTCTAAATTCATTACCAGAAGAGACCCCTAGGTCACTCCAAAAATCCTTTCTCTTTTGCTACAAAAACAGAGTAGGAATTAGTGTTTTCCTTCATCACGGAATTAGCATAAATAGGACAAAAATTTACATGAAAGTAAAAGTTAGTTGAAGTAGTATATAGAGGTTTAATTTATGGTTGATGAAGTGTGTGAAGATAGAATAGTTCTTGTACTGCAAAGTAGATGGATAGTTAGGTGAATGATTGCAACATAGCATAGTTTCCTTTTCTGTAATTAGGTCATTTGTTTATGATTTGCTTTCACTATCAACTGCAAGTAGAAGTTGTTAGGTACTCTCTTTATCTTAAATTAGAAATATCTCTCTGCATTTCAATAGCTAATTTTACTTTAATCCAGTAGGATGAATGGCCTAAGAAACACTACTGATTAGAAGTCCTAGTTGAGGGTGGAATGAGTAGAATCCATATGTTGTGCATATAGCATTGTCACCTCTAAGTTTCTACAAACTAAAGGTTTATAATTAAAGTTGAGTAGCCCTTTGGAGTTGCAGCAGTCTTGGTACAATACCAGGGCTCACCACTTTTTGGCATCGTTATCAGGGAGGTTTCTAAGTAGATGCTTGTTTTTTCTTAAGCATTGTTTTATGCTTTTTGTTTTGTATAAAGTTTGAAAAAGTGAAATAAACAAAAGAAATTTATTTCATGCCTCATTGGAGTAGGGACAATGAAGGAAAATTGCTACCAAAAACCCCCACATATTAACACACTCAACCTTCACTCTTCTTTAGTGACTATGAGTTAGAATACCCTCTAGGTGAGCACCCTAAATTATTTTAAGAACCTATTGGGGAAGAAGAAGAACCTACTTCACATTTCTAAGCTATGGATGAGAACAGAAACCATGAGGTCTTTCCCATCATAGGAACCAATGGAGATACTAGGATGAAAAACATCAACCCTTCATCCCTTCCACACTTCCATGGCCTAACTTCTGAGGACCTTAACAATTTCATGGTTTAATTTTTTGTTGTTAGAATGACTTATAACTATTCCTCGGATGAGAAAAAGTTGAAATTGTTCCCCTCTACCCTCAAGGATGCAGCCTTGCGCTATTTCATGGGTCTGCCTGGGGACAACATCACTACCTGGGCCCAAATGCAAGAGTCCTTCAATAACAAGTATAAATACTATTGTAGGCCCAAATAAACCAAGGAAGAAATATTTAGGATGACCTTAGGGCCTGATGAATATTTAGGAGACTATGAGGAAAGGTTTTAACTTAACTACAAGAGGGCCAACTGCAACCTTGATCCTGGGTTACTCAAGTTATTTCTTCTCCGAGGGATTAGGGAGGAAGTGTAGGAAACCCTCAACATGCTATCCAGAGGGGATATATATCAGTTGTCTTATGATGACATCAAAATTGTGTTCATTAACCATTCTAAGTGTTGTGGAGGTAAATCCCCTCTGCGGACATAGGCGATCCCTACTAGCCCAGACCGGGTCTAGCAACAATCGTTCACACTACAGTGCAGGTTCCTAATTGCAAATAAACCAACTTAGCGATGGAGGCTTACCTGGAATCCAACGATGTTGCTTGTAGAAGAGTTAGCGCTCCCATTCCTTAGCTTTGGCAGATCACGATCCCCACGATCTCCGTGATAGGACACCTGCACACGCGAGAAACAGAACAAACGCAATCGTAAAATCCAGTAGATGCAAATATATGTCAGTCAGAAAGGACATAACTCATCATTATAAACAACAAAAAGAGTGGAACCATAACCAATAGTCGTTTATTATTAATCAATCAAAGGAAAATTACAACCAAGTTCTGACGCTGAATTCTCCTTCGGAGGGTCGCCAGCAGAACACGTCTCGAAAAGCCTGTCAAGGACGGGACAAACCTCTCTCTTCGGATCTTGACAATGGTCTCCTTGCTTGAATTTGGCCTTAGGGGAATAATCAAGGCTCTTGCAGCATAATGCTCTTGGGAATTTGGGAACTTGAAGACTAGCTTGCAAAGGAGATGAGCAAGCTTTTATAGATGGAGGAAGGGGAGTTGGGATCCCTATAATCATGGGATTGGCCCTATCATCAAGGAAGCTTCAATGAGAGGTGGAAAACCACTTCCTCTCTATGGAAATCCATAGCCAAACCTCCCAACACAAGATAGATATTAGTTCTTGGATCAGTTAGGACGAAACTTCCGCCATTTATTTTTTAAAAACACTCCTTAAATTGGTTGGTGCGAGTGCGACTTTGGGATAGAGCGCCAATTGGCGCGACCTCTTTAAAGTATTTTCCCCATTGGCACGAGTACTGAACTGGCTGCCCACGCCAATGCAAAAAGGGGTGTTTTTAGGGTTTTTCAGCAGGAGATGTCTTCAGGGGGATGAAAGTAAATGTTCAGGGGAATGCCATGAAAGTATTTTCAAGTTATATCACTGCTCACAGGTCACAAAATAATCCCTCCAATGTGTGAGACGGGGAATGGTAGGGACAGTGACAAATTGTTGTGTAACAGATGCCCCCTAAATTATGAGGCCCAAACGAGAGAGAGGAGTGAAATTCTTTACGAGAACGTGTCCAACTGAAAAATCCGCCGTCGGAAAACCTGCGTGAAGGAGTACAACTGATGTCTCAAATACATGATATATATGTGGTATGGGCGCAGCCATCCATAACAGAGTATACAATAATCTAGATCCAAGGCATGGACGCAGCCATCCAGTGAGGATTGATAAATAGACTCAGGTATGGTCGCAGCCATCCAGTAAGTGAGTCATGTAAATAATCATAATAATCCACAAACTCGCAGCCTGGATTACAACAGACACAATCCAGGGTCTTGCGCTCCATCTCAATCCGAATACAGCACAAGTTCAAGCATGCGAATAAGGGAACTAAAGTCGAACATGCAATAACATCGTCTGATTACTAGCCAATGATGAAATTTGTTAACAGACGCGAGAGGTACCACCAATAATGACAATGGCCCTCAAGGTACTATAGGTACAATCTACGACATGTGAATCAATGAGCTGGCGTCGAACACCCGTAGAATCACTCGATCAGAGGCCAATGATGAAAACCTCGCGTCGAATGCGAAGAACCTACCATTGAGGCATGCAGGCTCCAAGGTACCAGAAGGGAGTCTCTAGATCAGCTTCCCGGATAATGAGTTGAAGTCGACAGGAAGTGACCTTGATCGAAGGTGGGCCATAATGTTTCCCACATCATCGACATGAGACAGAGGAACATAATGTTTTTGTGAATTAGGATCAGATGAGAATCAGAGGGAGGTTGATACTTGCAGAGGTCAACTTCTCTTGAACATATTGACGACACGACAGTGGATTTGGCAGTATTTGACATCAAAAGATCAGAGGTCATGGTGACGAGGCAAAGAGCAGATGAGAGGTCAAAAGGGATCACCCAAACCCACGGAGGCAAGTGAAAAAACGAGATGAGATGTCCCCAACCCGACACGAATGCAGACAAGTGCCATGTTCAAGAGCGACATACTGCCGACGACAACGATGATGGTTCCATTTTTCCCCCACCATGCTTGGCGAGTACCTCTTTATTTTTACACAAGCTTGAAGAGGATACCATATGCTTGTCATATAAGTCCGCCCTTCGGGCGAATCCATCCTAGTACATTTAACGAGCCCTAGGAAGGAGCGACTCGGATAACGTCATCACGACTGAGTCCGATGTCATCAGAGTTTAACGAGTCTGACAAAGGAAGAACTCGGCGTCTTTTCATGTTTAGAGAGTTTGAAAAGACAGCGGAAAAGAAAACTCCACAGGTCCCTTTTCGTAAATAGTTCCCCAGATCCGAAAAGGTAGAAAACAAAATCCGGGAAAACCTCCTAGTCGCGATAGGCTAGGGTATTCCTTTTTCGTAATCGATCCAGCCCAGCCCGAAAAAGGGTTAAACTTATACTGGGTGAATGTCGATTCGTGTCCATTTTAACGAGATCGAAACGACAAGGGCCTCGACGATCTTTTCATGTTTAGAGAGTCAGAAAAGAGCTGAAAGATGACTCCTCCTGGAGGAACGAGTGGTATAAAGGGTAGCAACTGGTTCCGGTAATGGTGGAACTACTCTGAACAAATAAAGGTTGAGAGGCTGGCTAACAAGACCACTCATAGCAGCGGTTCCTCAGGAACGGGTAAAACAACCAAGTGAAGGCATATGATCGGCCAAGCAGATAGTGACAATGGAGTGAGAAAACCAAGGCTCATCTGGTAAAAACAGGCTGATAAAATGGCAATCACAAGAGGTAAAATAGGCAAGGTTTCATTTTTACACAAGCTTGAAATCAGGAAACTTTGCTGGAAGTTGGTTTCATTTTTACACAAGCTTGAAACAAAGATAAACTATGCTTGAAACCGGTTTCATTTTTACACAAGCTTGAAACGGAAACAAACTATGCTTGAAAAAGTAAGCATGCCCCCAGCATGGTGACTCAATTCGAGGTACATGCCCCCAAGCTTCAATCCATATGAAAAGCAGATGGAGTGAAGGTTCAAATTACAAGATCAAAAGAAAAGACTCGACTGGGATTTTACGAGATCTTATCAAAGACTCGAATTGAACGGGAACGTGTTTCATTGTTTTAACGAGGTTGACACATTAAAAGAACTATCCTCAGACACCTTGTTTCATGGTTTAAGGAGCTTGACACAAGACAAGGAACTCTGCTCCGACACCTTGTTTCATGGTTTAGGGAGCTTGACACAAGACAAGGAACTCTGCTCTGACAACCTTGTTTCATTTTTTAAGGAGCTTGACACAAGAAAATGAACTATGCTCCGACAACCTTGTTTCATTGTTTAAGGAGCTTGACACAAGACAACGAACTATGCTCTGACAACCTTGTTTCATTTTTTAAGGAGCTTGACACAAGACAAGGAACTATGCTCCGACAACCTTGTTTCATTTTTTAAGCAGCTTGACACAGGAAAATAACCATGCTCTGACCGAATTCATCATAATGAACAAGAAGTCATCGCTTCTAAAAGTTCCACTCCCGATGGAAGGAAAACATCCTGGAAGTCAAGACCCAATGCCCCCCGGCCACACAGTGCACAATATGGCACTATCCTTTGGGTACGAGCATGGGGTAGGTAACTCTCGTTGACTACGGTGGAAAGTGAGGATACAATAGGTGGATGAAAACCAGGGAAGGAATGATGGCGGGCAGTGCCCATCGGAGAAGAAGTGAGGTTGATCGATTTGGAGGTCGTCCTTCATGTGGAAAAGCAGACACGAAAAAGGGAGACAAAGACGCTCCCCATGGTATGGGTAATCGCGCCCAAGAGCATATTGAAATCCAAAGAGACTTCCTTGAACAACCATCTCGTCCATATGGACGGTTTTACCTCCAAAGTAACAGGTAACCTTGGAAGGATCCCCAACGGTTGACTCGTTCTTCTATTGAACGTCAACAGATTCTGCATAACGGGCGCAAGCGGCGGCGAACCAAAAGCTTGCCAGGTAGTTGATGACAGAATACTAACAGAGGCACCTTCGTCTATAATGGTGCTGGGTACAACCAGACCAAGAGCCTGTACTGTGATCTCAAAAGGCACATAAGACGGAAGGCGAAATCCTGCAAATCGGTTCCAATCAAAGGAAGCGACCAAACTACTCGGAGGGGCTACCATCGAAATGCGAAGGTCTTCCCCTGATGTTACGGAAGCAGAAGCCTCCTCCATGACCTCCATCTCGAAGGCGGGAGGAATATCCTCCGTAGCCTCCATCTTGGGAGGCGGAGGAGCAACTTCTTGAAGTACAGGGACGGGAGAATCTTTCTCCAAGTCTGAAGAATCTAAAGAAATCAGAAGGACATGGGGGGTGCGAGATCCACTCTCGACAGAAAAGACCTGGTGCACCGTGGACGGGGCCAGTTCAACCGATCCTACGACCAGGCAGCTCGGATTTGAGAGTCGAGATAGTTCACGAATTTGAATTTCCGGGGGAGCGGGATCGACCAAGGATGAATCTTGACCAACCATAAGATCAACTGGTGGAGGACTCAAAGAAAGTTGTTTATAACCAGCCGAAAGGCATGGTGTAGAAACAATTGAGTTGTCCAAAACTCGTTTGGCTTCATCCATATACGAACAAAGGTGAATGGCATGGTGCCCTTCACACAACTTACAAGGATTGGTGATCTTACCCTGATTCTTAGGAGCCTTACCAGCACCAGTTGAAGATGTGCCCCCAACATGACTCCCGGAAGCCAAAGGCAACGGCGGGTGACCGTCGGACCATACTTTGAGCACCTTGGGAATGCCAGGGAAGTCTCGAAGAAGATGGTCTCCCGTGCACAACATGCAAGGGACCTTGAATTTCCGCGGAAGGTTGGGAGGTTTATCAATGGAAGAGGCTTCTTAGGCGCAATAGCCGCAGAGATAGCCTCTCCTTTATCAGACTTATTCTTCTTTGTCTTCTCTTCTTCTTCTTATCCACCCGGTTACTCAAATCCAGACTTTCACCAGGCGAAGTAGAAGAGGAGGACACAGAAACAGGCGAAGAAGGGGAGAGGTCCGCCTTGGAATCAGCATGATGTTGTTCAGGCGGAGGAACTGATTGAACAGTAGCCGAGACATTCGGGACCACAGAGGTTGAAAACAACCAAACAGGCAACCCAACAGTTAGCCCAGGAAGGGACAACGTTGCCATGTAAGGAGCACCAACATTTCCAAAAGGAGGAAAAGGACCAGATTCCCATCACAGGGAATTCCTTGGTTGGTGAACTCCGGAAAAGTTGCCATCAACAACTCAAAACCGCACACAGGCTAAAAACCAAGGCACACAATCAAACGGCCAACAAGCAAATTCTAACAGGGCGTGTGATCGCGGGTGATTTATTTTACCACATTGAAACTTAGAAACTTCACCGTTTCATGTTTTAAGAGTCGAGAAACGGTTGAAAAGGTGACTCTATCTCTTTCAGATTTGACACAAGCGTGAAAGGACAAGTGCTTGGTGATCCTTTCAAATTTAGGGAGTCAGATAGGATCAAAATGACTACTCAGGAATACTAGGCAAAGGGTGTACCAAATAACCGTGAACTGCAATATACACCTTGGTTTCAAAATGAAAGAGAAATCAACCAAGGACTTTCCGTACATGCAGGCAATCTCCCCGAATGATGTGTCCGGTGTATCACGGGTATAGGGCGGCAGACTCGGCTTCCTATGGATAAAGGATTGAAACCTAGTGGGGTCTCCCTTTATATACGCAACGGTACGGGGAGCACAAGTCCGTACTAGCGCTGTCTAAAGCCAAGAGGTGAACGACAGCTACTAGGTTTAATGACGCCGGAACACGTCTCTAACCTAGACCTCTAAATGTTTCGTTAATGTTTCAATGCTTCCTTAGTGTAAATTGAATAAATTTTAATGTTGATCTTCAATTATGTCTCGGTTTCAAGGCCCTACCATATGTCATATGACAATCTCCTGTATGCAGCTATATGAGAAAAGAAAACTTTCAATTCGATGAATGCTATCTAGTTAAGGGAAGAGCTTCAAACAATGATGCAACAAATAGAAAAACTGAAAACGAAACTTTTTCCAAACTAGATGACTTTCACTATCCAAAAGTAATTTCAAACACACAACGATGCGAATAATGGAATGTAATCTATGAAAATTCTCTTTTTCAAAAACTATGCAATTGTAATCTATGCACAATTTCCTTTTTCCTTTTCAAATAATAAGAATGCACTCAATGTATTTTTTGATGAAATGAGAATCTACTTAATGCATGCTTTCAATGAAAGAGAATGCACTCAAAGCGATTTTTAGCTTTCAATCATTAAACAATGTGACCTGAGTTCAATGATAAATCTCAAAAATACTTTTCAATGCAATGTGATCTAATGCATTTTAACAAAAAGGACACTTTGAGACGAAAACTAAATAAACGCAAATCTTCTTAATGAAGGATGAATGCAAAAGAGATGTAAACAAACACTAAGAATGCAATCGTTGTTTCAAACACTTTGTAACGAAATCCCTCAAAAGGCGACAAAACATATGAGGTCAAACACAAAGAGGACTTCCAAAGCAAGAGATCAAAACAAGGCATTCATTCCCTTTTACATCAAGCAATCATGGAGAGAAGACATTTCAAACAATGAGCAATGTAATCTATGCTCATATAGAGAAAAGACCGGAAGGGAAAGACACACTGGTGAAGGATTCAGGGAAAAAGTCTCAATTTTCACACACCCTGAAATTGGCTCGACTTGTACATTGACAACTAGCGCTAACTGGCGCGACTTGCACATTGACAACTAGCGCCAATGGCCAATTGGCGCGGGTTGCTAACTGACAACAAGCGCCAACGCCTGAAAATGAAAAAAACAAAGAATTTCTCCCAACCAAGACCAGACTCACCACTTCAAGCAGAATCTCCAAGACTCAAATGAACCATGTGATCTAGGCTCAAAGCGAGACAGACACAGATCAAGCTCAGAAAGCTCAAAACAGAGTAAACCCTAGTACCTTACAGGATTGGCGCGACTGTAAGGCTGAAACTAGCGCCATAATAGAATTGGCGCGGGTAATACACTAGCAACCTGCGCCAATGGGCGCGACTGTCAAGCTGAAAAGCGCGCCAGTCGAGTTTACCAGTCAAAAATAAAAAAGAGCAATCCAACAAGCAGACCAGTGATAATCAAGCTATCCAAAAGCCAAATTCACAGAAAGAGCCAGCCCAAAGAGCTGATCAAGCAAGAAGAATCAAGAATCAACCGAAAAGACAAGACAAAGCTCCAAGTGTTCAGTTTACAAACTAAACCGGAGATTGACTGAAGCAGCTTTGATCTACTTCGCAATTGCAGAGCAAAAGCGTTTCGAAGGCTATCTGGCCAACTTCAGGCTCCGTCTATAGCTCATAAAACGAACGACAACAAGCTAACGATCCCCAGTGGAGTCGCCAATTTGTTGTGGAGGTAAATCCCCTCTGCGGACAGAGGCGATCCCTACTAGCCCAGACCGGGTCTAGCAACAATCATTCACGCTACAGTGCAGGTTCCTAATTGCAAATAAACCAACTAGCGATGAAGGCTTACCTGGAATCCAACGTTGTTGCTTGTAGAAGAGGTAGCGCTCCCGTTCCTTAGCCCTGGCAGATCACGATCCCCACGATCTCCGTGATGGACACCTGCACATGCGAGAAACAAAACAAACGCAAGCGTAAAATCCAGTAGATGCAACTATATGTCAGTCAGAAAGGACATAACTCATTATTATAAACAACAACAAGAGTGGAACCATAACCAATAGTCGTTTATTATTAATCAATCAAAGGAAAATTACAACCAAGTTCTGACGCTGAATTCTCCTTCGGAGGGTCGCCAGCAGAACACGTCTCGAAAAGCCTGTCAAGGATGGGACAAACCTCTCTCTTTGGATCTTGACAATAGTCTCCTTGCTTGGATTTGGCCTTAAGGGAGTTATGGAGGCTCTTGCAGCATAAGGCTCTTAGGAATTTGGGAACTTGAAAACTAGCTTGCCATGGAGATGGGTAAGCTTTTATAGATGGAGGAAGGGGAGTTTGGATCCCTATAATCATGGGATTGGCCCTATCATCAAGGAAGCTTCCATGAGAGGTGGCAAACCACTTCCTCTCTATGGAGATCCGTAGCCAAACCTCCCAACTCAAGATAGATAGCAGCCCCAGGAATTTGTTAGGACGAAACTTCTGCCATTTATTTAAAAAAAAAAATCCTTAAATTGGCTGGCGCGAGTGCGACTCTGGGACAAAGCGCCAATTGGCGCGACCTCTTTGAAGGATTTTCCCCATTGGCGCGGGTACTGAATTGGCTACCCGCGCCAATGCAAAAAGGGCCATTTTTAGGGTTTTTCACAAGGAGATGTCTTCAGGGGGATGAAAGTACATGTTCAGGGGAATGCCATGAAAGTATTTTCAAGTTATGTCACTGCTCACAGGTCACAAAATGAGCCCTCCAATGTGCGAGACGGGGAATGGTAGGGACGGCAGGGACGATGACAATTGTTGTGTAACACTGAGGAAACTAGAAAGAAGGGTAGAAGTAACCAAGGCTTGGCCAGTACCTCTTCCTCCACCTCATCCATCAAAAGTGAGATAGGGAACATGTTGGAGGATTTCAAGAGTGAAATTTTGCATACCTTCGAATTTCAAATGGATAACATGCATATCAAGAGGAAACAAGGGGAGGCAGAGAGAGCCCTAGCTATATTTTTCCCTAGATGCACTAGAAGACACCCTAGGAATAAATGCCCAATGAATCTCATAGAGTTATGCCTAGTCTGTGAAGAAAACCATGCAACAGACAAATTCCCTTCCTTACCAGGCCTAAAATTTGTATACCAAGGAGTGGAAGGTCGACCAGAGAAATTCTTCTTCATCAATCAAAGGAGGTCTCAAGGAACTCGACCATACCAAAAGGGCATGCAAGGTGCGCCCTATTCTTACTATAATTCCAACCAAAATGCACCCTTAGAGCCCTGGTATTCCTCTACTCATCCATCATGGCACACACCTCCTTCTTGGCCTTATTCTCCTCCATATCATCCTCAACATGTCAATCAACCATTTCATCCATATACTCCCCAACCTCCTCAATGGAGAAACCCATCACAAGGGTGGAGGCCTCAACTCAACCAACCTCCTGCTTTACTGCCTCCACCCCAACCTCAACCACAACTCACTCATCATGCTCCACCTAAGAAATCTCAGATGCCTACTCAACCTAATCTGAAATCGAATAAAAAACAGGCACAACATGCACAATAGGGGAAGATACATCTTACCCTGCCAATGTTGTGGAGATCGAAGAGGTTAACCTTAGTTTTGGGAGAGTTCTCCCAGATAACCATCCATCATCTCCACCTGAAGAGATTGAAGAGGAAAATGAGGAAAGTACCCCTCAAGTAAATCCTCCACCTTTTCTTGAGAGATTGATCCATCCTATCCAACACACCCCAGAAGAGATTGAATTTCTCGTAGAATTGAAGAATTTTTGTGTCAATATACCCCTTCTCCAAGCTATTAAGGATCTTCCCATATATAATAAGCTTATTGGTGAGCCATGGTATTGCACCAAGAGTGATGCAACTCCCAAGGGCTGCCCTACTTTACTTTGTAAACCCAGTGTTAGTACAAACTTGGAGGTGACAGTGCTATATACACAGCAGATGCATTCTACTCATGTCTTCCTCTTTCGCTCTACGAAAGGGTGCTACTTCTAGGGGTTCTCAGTGAATTCTGTCACACTTCAACGAAACTAAAATAAAATTCAAAAAGGAAATGACAGAAAGGAAACTAAACTAAATTGCTGAAAAGAAATGACTGGAAATAAACTAATTTAAATTGCAGAAAGGAACTAACAAAAAGGGAACTAATTTAACTTGTTGAAAATAAATGGCAGAAAGGAAACTAATTTAATTTGCAAAAAGGAAATGAATGAAAAGAAACTACATTAATTTTCACCTAGCTAGGCCAATCGGCTAAACACACCCTACTCATCCTCTGATCGATTTACCATGCTATCATGCTTCTAACCATGCAACTATTCATGATAAACTAAAATTGACAAAGTGTTGCTTGCAGTTTGGAGGAAATGGCCTAAAAGTGCTAATGGAAGGCTCACCACATGAAACAAGGCTCAAAGGAGTGAAAAGGGGGGTTAGAATTTATTAAAACACATCATATCGCAAATGAAAAGTGTGATGGCGGAATTGTGATGGGATAGACGCTGAGAAATGTGAAATGCGGTAAGTCAAATGACGTGGCGGGAGGACTGGTGGCAGGGTGCTTTGAAAATATTTCAATTGGCATCGGGAGCGATAAGTATTAACGAGAACCAAATAAAAACTACGATTTGCGATGTGGTGGAGTACGAAGAATATCTCAATCGACATTGGGAGTGGTAAGTATTAATGGGAACCAAATATAAGTGTGATTTGCGATTTGCGATGAGTTGGATGACGTGGTGGTGGGACCGGTGGCAGAGCGTGATACCAATATCGCAATCAGCAGATAGGAGCGGTAAGTGTTAACAAGGACCAGATAAATATTGCGAAATGTGATTTGCGACGAGATAAAGATTGCGAAATTTGATTTGCGATTTGCGGTGTGGCAGAGTATGGAGTGATATCGCAATCAGCGTTTGGAGTAGTAAGTCTTAAAGGAAAAGGGAAAAGGGTTGCAAAATGCGAAATGCGATTTGTGAAAAGGGAAAAGGTTGTGATTTGCGATAGGATAAATATTGTGAAGTTTGATTTGCGATGTATGGTAGTTGGAAGTTTGAGGAGCAAGGCGGAGGTCGAGTTCCAATGGTTTTCAAGCGTTTTGCGTTAAAAGGGGTAAGGAAACCGTGACAAATAAAAACAAAGGAATAAGGTTGGCTGAATGGTTTAAGTATTTTTATGAATAAAAATGTGGGTGCGTCAGTGAGAGTAAGCGGGAAAAAGCAGAAATGGAGGGCGTAACAGCAGTGCACAGATTGCGAAGACAAAGATGGAGAATGAAGCAAGGAGGCACCACAGAGCTGCTCTAGGGTTTTAACAATAATTCATGCATTCAACCTGCTAACTTATGTACAACGAAACAGACGAATGCGTAAAAATACAATGCAAAGGGAGACTAAAAAATGGTAATGCAACTCCACTTTTAATCTCAGAAAGAGTGAACAAAAATCAGTTTTTGGGTCTGTGGGGAGGTTTGCCCTCCTCAAGCTCTATTGATAGAGATGAGAAGGGGGTCTTGATCCACAACTTTTTATTTTTCCTCTACTATATTACTCTTGTAAGCAAATGAAGAACTACAACAACAAACTAAAAGCACAAAAACTAAACAACAATGAAACTATCAGAAGTAGGTCTAACTAAATGGTAGAAGCAAAAATAGCTAAATGACAAAAAGGAAAGAATGAAAACAGCAGAGAAGCTGAGGCACATGGGTTGGGCCCTAACCCATGAGCCCATCTCTCTGGAACTAAATCAGTAAAATGGAGTCTGTCTTCTCATTTCTAGAAGAGAATAGCCTCATTACATTTCTAAAAGTTTTATCACTGAGTACAATAATAAAAATCTTAATAGATTGCAACAAAATTTCTAAATGGAATCGAATGGAAGTCGACCCTAATTATCTCTTTATCAGCTTTATTTATACTAAAGGGAAGCTACCAAAAGCTCCCTAGAAAATAGGTAATTAGTCCACTTGACTCCAAGTGAAGTTATGGCTTTGAGTGCACTTGGTCTTCAATTTGCTTGGTTGCCTTTAATAGTTAAGGACGGTGAACAACCCCTTGAATCTCTACAAGATTTCTCAATAATTTCCTAATTTTGTGCTCATTTATTCTTCAATGTTGATCTTCCAGTGGCAGGGAGCAAGTCCCTAAATTATCCCCTTCTCCAAATCTGCATAATTTGCCCAATATTCTCACAATATTCTACAAAAATAACCAATATTAGGCACAGATATGCAATTACCTTTAAACCTTCCTAAGAAAATATTAAAGCATAAGAAAACATTATTAAATGCGGAAGGAGAGATTTAATATATCTTTTTATGTGCATAAGGAAGGTAGATGGGCCTAAGAAAGGTTAGATGGGCCTTAATTTATGTCTAATTTAGAGGCTCGTCACTTATCAAGGAGAAATGCTTCAAAAATCATGGGAGAAAGAAGAGAGACACCCCCACCATCAATGTTGTTGGTCAATTATCTGATGTGATGTTGGGGAAAGTGATTTTCACAAATTACCTAGATCTTGGAAGTCCAGTAGCGAATGTGCACATTGATGGTATCATTGTCCCTCATACATTGATTGATTTTGGGGATGACATCAATGTGATGACTAAAGAAACCATGTTGAAACACAACCTCTAAGGAGCCTTGAGGAACACCACTACAGTGTTGCAACTTGCAGATAGATCCATAGTAGCTCCTAAGGGAGTTGTTGAGGATGTTATGGTTTGCATTGACTCTTGGGATTATCCCTTTGACTTCCTAGTACGTCAACCCAAAACCAAGCTTAATGGTTATCCTCTTATCTTAGGAAGACCTTGGTTGGCCACTGGTGATGCTTATATCAGTTGTAGGGTTGGAAACATGACCATTAAGAATGGGACCTTATAAAAAAAATCAATATTATATCCTCCCTCTCAACCTACTATTGAACATGATCTACCTTTGTAGCTGGCGGATGAGGAAGAAGATGAAGTGTGCCATGCAACACCATAACTAATTTGTACCTTAGTTGAAGGTTGTGGAGAGGCAACTTGATCGCAATGACCTCATTGGCCATATGTTACAGAGCCAACCCCCACTACCCATTCACTTGATGAACTTTGTGAGAGAATGCGGAAGAAGTCCACAGAGGTGAACTATGCTCAATTGTCTCAGGCTTCTGAACACCTTAAGTGCAGCAGAATTTGGCCCATCCAAAACCTTAAAAATCAATCCTCTCTCTCAACCAAACAAGAAGAATAATTGTGCAAGATGTTAGAGAACACTTAGATGCTTTTTCTTGGGACTATAAAGAAATGAAGGGGTGCATCCTAGGTATGTACTCAACCCAGGAGGAGGAATGAACCCAACGTCGAAGGACACGATGAGGATGAATCAAAACTGGCTGTTGGATGTAAGGTTTATTGTATTACATCTCAGATAGTGAATGGGTGTCACCTCTAATATTATTCCCAAAGAAGAATGGGAAGTGGAGGATATATGTTGATTACAGAGAGTTGAACAAGGCCACAAATAAATGCCATTTCCCTCTTTCTTTCATTGACCAAGTCTTAGATGGTCTTACCCGAAATAAGTTATTCTCTTTCTTGGATGGATTCAGTGGTTAGAATCAGACCCATATCAACCCTAAAGACCAAGAAAAACCTACATTTACATGTCCTTGGGGTATCTTTTCTTATATAATTTTCCCATTTGGCATGTGCGATGCCCCTTCCACTTTTCAAAAAGTGGTTATGAGCATCTTTGTTGAGCTTTTCCACGACTCTATGGAAATCTACATGGATGATTTCACTCCTTATGGATGTGATTTCAGTGAGGCCCTCTCTAATATAGGTAAATTTGTAAGGAAATGAATTGAAATGCATCTCCTAGAGTCCTTAGAAGTGTGAATTATTGATGAAGGCGGACTTATCATTGGCCACTCCATATCTTGGCGGGAATACAAATAGACCCAAACAATATTGTTATCATAAAAGGGTCCATTCATAAAAGGGTCCCTACCCCTCATAAGCCTCATAAAACGAGAGATATAGTTGGAGTTTCTTGGGATTGGTACAGTTTATTATAGGAGATTCATCGAGGATTTTAGTAAGGTGGCTTCACCATTGTTTGGATTGTTGGCCAAGGACTCAAAATTCTATTGGTCAAATAGTTTCCAGGAGGCCTTTGAAATCATAAAAGAAAAATTCACCACTACTCCTATACTTCGAGGTCCCAATTGGGCTCTGCCTTTCCATATCCATATTGATGCATCAGATAAATTGGTAGGGGTAGCTTTGCGACAAATAGATGATAAGTTACCCTATGTCATTTACTACATCATTAAAAATTTGTCTAAGGCCGAATTAAATTACACTATCACTGAGAAATAACTTCTAGTTGTTGTATACTCCTTAAATAAGTTCAGACACTATATCATTGGGTATAAAAATTTTGTGCATACTTACCATGCAACAATTAAATACTTTATGAACAAAACTAATGTGAATGCCAGAATTATTATGTGTTTATTGTTGTTACAACAGTTTTATTTGACTATCATTGATAAACCAGGGAAATAAAATGTATTTGCAGATTTCTTGTCTAGACTCACTTTGCCTGAAAATGATGAAGGGATGATTGATGATCAACTTCCAGATGAGAACCTATTTTCTATCTCAATATTCTCTCCTTGGTTTACTGACATAGCCAAATACCTAGTTGTTGGGATATTTCCTCCAAATCTATCATCTAGGGAGAAGAGCATACTTGTGAGAAAAAGCACCCCTTTCACATGGATTGGTGGAAATATTTTCAAATTGGGAGCATATTATATTCTAAGGAGATGTGTCAGGGAAGATTAAGTATTTTACATCCTCTTAGCATGTCATGCTGGGCCCTGTGGGGGTCATTTTGCTGCTAAGAGGACAAATTTCAAGGCCATACAAGCTTGCTACTATTGGCCTACTCTCCATCAAGATGCAAGAAGGTATACCAGCAAATGTGACCAGTGTCATAGGATGGGAAAACCCACACCCAGGGATGAAATTCATCTACAACCTCAAGTGGCCTTAGAGCCATTTGACAAGTGGGGCATGGATTTCATTGGGCCAATTGATCCACCATACAGAAAAAATAAGTACAACATAGTATGCAATGAATATTTGACAAAGTGGGCTGAGACAAAGGTTGTCAAGGCAGAAACAAAAGAAAAATTGGCTAAGTTCTAAGGGAAAATGTTTCCTACAAATATAGGTATCTAAGGGAGATAGTCACTAATCAAGGAGCTCATTTAACATCAAATTTGATTGAGAATATCCTAAGGTATAATAATATCAAGCACATAATATATACAACATATCACCCTCAAGAAAATGGGCAAGTAGAGGTTACCAATAGAGCATTGGAAGGCATCCTCACCAAGGTTGTGAGCAATAGTAGGAAATATTGGGTAGAGAGATTATTGGAGGAAACTTGGGCTTTTAATACCACCTGGAAGACAACTACTTGGTTCATTCCATATGTTCTGGTTTATCGGAAGAAAGCTTTTCTTTCCATTGAATTTGAATATAACACTCTCAAAATGGCAGCCCAATTGGATTTAGATGTCACAAGAGCACATAAAGAAAGGTTTCTTCAACTGAATGGCTTGGATGAATTTAGAATGCAAGTCCTCCTCCACTCTAAAGTTATACAATTGCATAGGAAATTTTGACATGTTAAGCACATTACGAAGAAAATTTTTTAAGAAGGGGATTGGGCTATGCTATATGAATCCAAGTTCAGGGACTTTAAAGGAAATATCATGACAAGATGGTTGGGACCATACCTGATAGAGAAATTGTTGGAAATATTTTCATTGATGGCAAAGGAGCTCAAAGGAGCAACACCTAAACTATCACTAAGGAAAAGGAGCAGAGAAGAACCAGCAATAAGGCAAAGGAGTAGATTAGGAAATAATGCAGCAAGAAAGCATAAAAGAGAGGCAGAGGAGTAGCAGAAAGGCAAGGAGCAGCATTAGACTATCAGCTGAGGCAAACAAGGGAACAACGAAGCAAAAAATACAGCAAAGGTAGCGAATGCAGCTAAGAAGGCACCAAAGGCAACAAAGGCAGCAAAAAGAAGCAGAGGCAATAGAGAAGCAGCTAAGGAAGAATAGGAGCAAAGGCAATAAAACAAGCTCTGGAGAGATCACCGCACTTAGAATAAAGAACAAGCTCAGGAGGAGTAGCGTGGTGGGACCGGTGTCACAGAGCGGGACAGCGTAAACAAATGGAGTATGGAACCATGAATCAATAACAGAGATGGAATTGTTGCAGAGATGTCACATAGGGTTTAACGTATCAGTGGGTTGTGGCTGCCCATTTGGGGTTTTTACTGTAATGGAAAACAATGGATAAGAACCACATAAATTGAATATAGAGGTTAAACCATGCGTGGAATGAATGCCAGAGAGGGCTTGAAGACTGGTTGATATCGAGAAATCAGAACGATGGAGTAAAGGAGAAGTCATAGTGCAGTGAAATGAATCAATGGCTTGTTTGAACAAGTATACGAAGGAGGTGTAACGAAAGAAATTAGATGTGGAATCAGGAATCAACGGCGCAGCGGAACCGAGAGTAGCATCACAGTGAACAGTGAAGGCGGTTTCGGAAAACAACAGATGGTTTTCGCGCAACCTTCGAGTGGTAAGTGGTTTTATTGAAATTTAACGCGATCAAATAAGACTATGACATGTCACGGGCGCGAAACCGCCAGTTTCACTTGAATTTTGAGCGATAAGTCACCGGGGCTAGTTGAACGCGATAGCCGTTAGATCATCAACAATTGAGATCTGACAGTGTTCACACCCGAAGTTGCGCAGGGGTTAACAAAGGTGTGGACCCGATGGTGTTAAAAAGGCACGCTAAATGTTATGCATATTGGAATGCGATATCCGTTGAATATACGCATAAATCGGTTGTGGAGTGCGATGGATTATCAACCGTTGGATTTGATGAAAAGCGGAAGGGTAAGTTGGATATGCTGTGGGACCCAAATATAATATTATTTTGGTGCTTTGGGTTTTAACAAAAGTAAACTCATAAATTCGTTTAAACCAAAGTATGGAAGGGAAAGTTGTATTTTATTTATGACTTATGTTAAGTCAGGTAATAAACTTTGATATCTGCAATATGATGAAGACCATCGGATTGCGAGCAGGATCGACGGCAGTCGTTTAATCGGAGATGCGACATCGGTATACATGCAAGACCAGAGGAAAGATAAACCTTTACAAATGTTTTATATATTAAAGGTTATATGATTATAGAGCGGAATGATAAAAGGTGTGGGACTAGTGAAGGCAGCAGCAAAGGCTAAACCTCGTGCACACCGTATGAGCACGGTTAACGTTGATCTGGGATCAACGATACCACGGGGGCACAAACAGTCTGATGATTAACCCAAGGGGGTGCCTCCACAATTGACCTACCAATCGGGCATTGACCGAAGCTCGACGGTTGTCATTCACTGCGATAGCACAAGCCCGATGATCTTTCCATACTGAGGAGTGCCTCCGCAATACCGTGAACTGGGACCCTCTTTCCTAAAACCCAAAAGAATAGTGGTGGACCGGCGCAATCAACGGATAAGATTAAAGGAGATAGATGGCAGAGATTATATCAGAACCAAGTGGGACCCAATCGCATATCGGACATCGCAAGCGAATGCGATAGCTACTGGATGGATGCAAAGTTGCAATGCGATGTGGCGATGCGAAGGGACACGTGGCGGCACAGCGCTATATCGCGCATCGGCGATGCAAAGTCCATCGCATACCGCAAAGTGGCGAGGTGATGCGATTCGATCGATAGATGTGATGCGATGCGATCGCATATCGCAGTCGGAGTAGGAGAGATATCTCACATCCTTAGAAGTCATGTTAGTTGCGATGCGAAGTAGCGATAAAGTCAAGTGGGACCCGTCGCATATCGCAATCGGCAATGCTTATGTGATAAGAATTCACAAGTTATAGAAGTTGCGATGCGAGGCGATGATAAAGTCAAGTAGGACCCATCGCATATCACATATCGGGAGATCAAGCTGGAGGAAGGAACATGGATAGCGGAATCGCAGTAAATCGACGACGAACATGATAAAGATCAAGAAGCCTAAAGCATTTTGAGTCCGGTAGTATGTGGATTTTCCTTTGTAAATCGTTTCGGAGAGCAAAAGGAGGATTATAACGTAAAACAAAAAGAAAAGTATGAACGCGGGTAGAAAGGCTCGGGTAAGGACCCGACACAGAGAAAAAGGCAGAATCGGATGTTTAGAAGAGCGGTGAAGGTTGAACACTGTGGGCATGAGAAAAAGAGGCATGGTTGGGCAAAAGGAGATATGATGACATTGTTAGAAACGCAATAGAATGGGTCAAGTCGGACAAAATGAGCAGTTATGCAGCAAAGCTAGACTATAACGAGCGGGGATCTAAAGGTTGCACCTTGAGGAGGATGAGTATGATATGATTTCCCACACATCTCTAGGAGTGATATGGGGCGACATTTAGTTGTAAGTTTGCAAGAACTTCAGTTGGTCAGGATCCTTGAGGACTCCACCTCCTAGATCATGACCTTGCTCCGGGTGCCCAAGATAAGCAATAGCAGGCTGGAGGAATTTTTA